>JAHHZJ010002965.1:0-115987 GCA_021437245.1 Aegilops speltoides | reverse complement strand
GGTACCCAAACTCATCGGGACCAAATAGTTAGAAACACCAATACATAGGACAAACTCCACATAAATATGTGCATATAGATATGAAAATGAATTTCATGCACATCTCATCCAAATTGAGACTAGGTGGAGTTTCCCCTATATATTGAGTCAAAGAAAGAAAGCATGCCAAATGAAATACATGAACTAAACATGCATGCTCAAGACTTTCAAAACCCGAAACCAGAAGACAAAGAAATGCCAAGTGAAAAGGATACCAAATGGAGAAATCATCACTTGGAAGATATCATTAAAGATACATCAAGGAATGATATATCCATTGATACATACTAAACTAAAGATGTCAAAATCCCAAAGAGAGAATGGTTCCAAACAAAACAAACTCTCAACAAAGTTTCATGATGGCACAAAGTACCAAAAGAAATGGCTTGCCTTCCACCAAAACACACTTGATAAGGATCACAAGAAGAGTGTTCTAGAGAAAATAGGATAGCTCCCCCATGATTTGTGCATTATATAGGGGATTTGTATTTGAATACAAAATGCACAAGGTGGGATCACCACTTTCAATATATCTAGAAAACCCTAGACAAAAACAAGAAATAAACAGGATCCACAAGTGGTATGGAAGACAACGGGAGTTGACACAAACCTTGGCAAGAGAAAAGGCAAATAAAATCAAAAGCCAATGTAAAAATGATCAATAAATTCTACTACACATAAGTGACTAGAAATTGTCAAAAGACAAGAAGTAGATGGAAAGAATTCCCGGTGGTAGATAACAAGGATATCAACATCATCTTCACACCACACACAAGCAAATTGCAACTTGTAGAACTAACATGCCACCTAGGAACAAGATAATCTACAATATCAATTCTAGGTGACAATATCTCAAATGTACACATTTTCTAGGCTTGTAATATGCACTTAGCATATTATTCCCCCATAATGTGATACCAATAAGAACTTAACAAGAGGCAATAAGAGGAACAAACAAGAGATAATTAATGGACTATTTAGACTTTAATTTCTCATGAGAGATATACCACCAAGTGACTAGATAATCTTGTAATATCAATACTAGATGGTATTCCTCATGTACACACATTTATAGGATTGTGAGGTGCACAAAGCACATCACTCCCCAAAAATGGGATGTTCCATTAATCTCTCACATGAGCCAACTAGGATACAAACAAGAAGCAAAAAGGCTCAACGCACAACGCACATATACATGATGTGCAAACCAACACACACATACTTGATTGCTCAAGATAAGCAAGTTGGAAGCACAACATATACAAACACATGCAAGGAACAAAACCAAAACATGCAAGGGGGGGGGGCAAGTATCTTTCAAAGTAAACAATTTAAGTACAAGTTACCGCAAGGAGGCACATTGGATATAAGATAGAAACTTGATAATCCAATTGACTTGGCTTGAGACAATAAGAATGATGAAGTCCCCTTAATTCTTCGTAATGTAGCCAAGTCTCCAATTCCCTCCAACTAACACCTATTGATCAAATTTGAGCTTGGTGGTCCCCAACCGAGTTGGGTCCTAAGAGGTTAGTCACAATAGGCTTGGCTACCCAAATGGTTCTTTTCTTGACACCACTTTGAGTACCAACAAACTTGGCAAACACATTGCCAACCTTATCCTTCCCAAGAGAATAGACATCATCAATAATAATTGGGTTGGATAAGTTACCACTAGTGCATGAAGAAGCAAGGTGACCTTTCTCACGGCATAGGTAGCAACGTCTACTCTTCACTTTCTTCTCACTTGATTTCTCAACTTGAGAAGCATTAACTTGAGTCTTCTTGGGAAGAGGCCTTTCTTCAACTTGAGGTTGAGCATGTGATTGAACTTGTGCCCTCTTCCCTTGTTGCTTGACACTAATGGCCTTCTTGTTCAATGGGCAAGATCTAACATGATGCCCTTCTACTTTGCACTTGAAGCAAACAATCTTGGCCGAATTCTTGACTTGTTCTTGGCCCTTCTTTTTGTTCATCTTGGACTTCTTATTTTTATTGGAGTTGAATCCAAGCCCACCTTTGTCATTGGGGGATTTTTGCACACTCAAGATATTGTTGAGTGTGGATTTCCCTTGATGACTCTTTTCCAAGTCTTTCTTCAAAGAAGTGACTTGGGCCTTGAGCTCTTTGATTTCCTCTACATGGTTAGTCTCAACACAAGTACTAGAGGAAGTATAAGCTTCATCGTTAGAGCAACAAGGCAAGGAAAGCAATTCATCACAAGATGTACCAACATTGTGAGTAGATGAATTACAAGGACTAGCACATGGCAATATACTATTTTGACTAGAAGTAGTGCTAGTATCCACATGAGGCTCACTAGATGTTACATTGGCAATCATGGCCTCATGAGCTATCTTTAGCACACTATGGGATACTAGAAGATCATCATGAGAGCTTGAGAGCTTTTCATGACTTTCTTCCAATTTCCAATAATTGCTAGATAGCACCTCAAGTTGAGCCCGTAGCTCAACATTCTCCTTCAAAATGGATGCTTCACAAGTAATAGAGTTAGTAGCACAAGCATCATCATTTACAACAATAGGAGAGGACAACTTGGCAAGCTCTTTTAAATAAGAAGCTTCAAGTTGGGCATGAGACTCGGTGAGTTTGATGAGCTCACCCTTGATGACCCTTGAGCCATTTTCGAGGTGCTCAAAATCCTCAAGGAGTCTAGCATGAGAAACTTCAAGCTTAGCATTTTAGTTTTGAAATCATTGGCCACCTCAAGAGCTCTATCATGAGATTCCCTCACTCTAGATAATTCTAGAGCAAAAGTCTCCTAAAGAGATTCGGAGGTGGTTTGTTCATGTTCAAGAGCTTGAGATAGCTCCACGATCTCATTTCGTAATCACGCCCATGAGCTTCCATTTTCTCAATGGTGACCTCATGCTCCTCGAGATGAGATTCCAACTCCTCAATATATTTCTTGCCCTCAATGGCAATGGACATAATTTCCATGAAGTTGGAGCGAGCAAATTTATTTTATGAAGAGCTTTAAAACCATTTCCCCTTAATTTTTAAGGAGGCAACATTATCATTCTCTTCATCATAATCAACATCATCATCATTCTTGCCATTATCAATATCATCACAAGATATATTGGTATTCAAATTGGGAGATACCTTTGAGGCCTTGGCCATAAGGCAAAATGCAATAGATGATGATGTAGGATCCTTGAAGCACCATAAAACACCACATCTTGTTCCATGGAGTGTTGGCTTTCCTCTACATTGTTAGCACAACAATTGAGGAAATAGATGCATTTTATCATGGCAACAAGACATAGCAAGCATATCATCATGAGATCTAGTCACACAATTTCTACAGGATATGCAAGGACTATCAACACAATCATGTGAAACCTTTGGAGTGCTCAAGTGTTAAAGTCCAAAGAAGGAGCATTGCAATAATATAGTGATGAAGGATCATCCACAATAAGCATACTATCATCATTGCAATGACCAACACTACTCACCATATCATTACCTTGTGGCAAACCACATGTAGGTGAAGTAGAAGAAGTTGAGAAGACTATCGACCGGAGGTGGAGGAGAGAACAATCATCCCCACAAATCTTGGACACACCATATTTATCTTGAAGCTTCGTCACAACTCTTGAGCATCCCGGAGCGGCATGAGTTGAAATATAACTACATTGCTTAAAGCATTGAAAAGCACATTAGAAGCTTGAGCATTGAGATAAGAGTTTTCTCATCCTCTAAAGATAATCTTTGGGGATCCTTTGGAGGAGAAAACCCATATCTACAATTCGCTCTAAATTTGGGTCCATGACCCTAAAGAGATTAAGCATCGAATTACCCAAACATCAAAATTTGTGCCATTGAAACTAAGAGTGTCAGAGAATCCTAATCCCTAGTCGACATCTTTACTCTCTAGGCGGTTAAGCCCAACAAAGAGAGACGAGGCTCTGATACCATTTGAAAGATCGAGGATGTCGCCTAGAGGGGGTGAATAGGCGCTTTAAAATAATTACGGTTTAGGCTTGAACAAATGCGGAATAAACCTAACGGTTAATTTGTCAAGCACAAAACCTAAAACAACTAGGCTCACCTATGTGCACCAACAACTTATGCTAAGCAAGATAAGCAACTATGTGATAGCAAGATATATGACAAAGAACAATATGGCTATCACAGAGTAAAGTGCATAAGTAAAGGGCTCGGGTAAGAGATAACCGAGGCACGCGGAGACAACGATGTATCCCGAAGTTCACACCCTTGCGAATGCTAATCTCCGTTTGGAGCGGTGTGGAGGCACAATGCTCCCAAGAAGCCACTAGGGCCACGTAATCTCCTCACGCCTCGACAATGCAAGATGCCGTGATTCCACTAAGGGACCCTTGAGGCGGTCACCAAACCGCATACAAATGGCAACCCTTGGGGCGGTCACCGAACCAGTACACTTTGGCAACCCTTGGGAGCGGTCACGGAACACGTCAAAATGCTCGGGACGATCTCCACAACAATTGGAGACCTCGCGCTTGCCGGAGCTTTACACCACAATGATTGAGCTCCAAACACCACCAACCGTCTAGGCGCCAAGCACCAAGAGGAACAAGCTCAGGGCACCAAGCACCCAAGAGTAATGAGCTCCTCAAACTTCACTTCCACATATTACGAGAGAACTCAAACCGATGCACCAAATGCAATGGCAAGGGCACATGGAGTGCCCAAGTCCTTCTCTCCCAAATCCCACCAAAGCAACTAATGCTAGGGAGGAAAATGAGAGGAAGAACGAAAGAAGAACACAAGAACTCCAAGATCTAGATCCAAAGGGTTCCCTCACAAAAGGAGAAAGTGATTGGTGGAAATGTGGATCTAGATCTCCTCTCTCTTTCCTCAAAACTAGCAAGAATCCATGGAGGGATTGAGAGTTAGCAAGGTCGAAGAAGGTCAACAATGGGGAAGAACACAAGCTCAAAGGATAAAGTTCAATGGGAAGAAGACCCCTTTTATAGGTGGGGAAAATCCAACCGTTATGCTCACAACCCGCACAGAGCAGTACTACGCTCGTCCTCACGGTACTACCGCTAGGGATCAGGGTACTACTGCTTGCGTACAAAAATACTTCCGTACCTACCTCCACAGGACATGGGACGAGTTTTTGGTCCGGAGCGGTACTACCGCTGTAGGAGCGCGTAGTACCACTCTGGAGCGGTAGTAAAAATTACATCCGCTCCAATTCGCGGTAGTACCGCTGCAGCCTTTCAGAACACCAAAACTGCCACAACTTTTGCAAACGGACTCGAATTCGATGAAACCAAGTTTGTTGGAAAGCTAGCAACAAGGGCTAACACAATCTTGAAAGAAATATCAATAAGAAGGAAATTAGAAAAGTCCCATAAGAAAATGGTGAGAACCCTTCCTCGGATAAGACCGGTAAAATCTCCAACATCGAAAACATCATAAAAGGCGATGCGAACTCCGTTTCGATGAACTCAATCTTGTCCTCAAGATGACCATAAGCTCTAAGACTCACAAAGAGAACCAAACAAGAACCAAGAAACAAGATGCAAGGATGCAATGGTTTGAGCTCTCTACTAACGATACGATCAAGCTACCAACTTGAGAGCCCCCCTTGATAGTACGGCAAATGATCCTATAACCCGGTCTCCCAACTACGACCATGAGACCGGTAAAATAGAAAACCTATCAAGGAAAACCTTTGCCTTGCACATGGTCCACTTGAGCTAGATGATGCGATCTTGACTCCTCAAGTTGGACCACCTTTCTTGATTGCGATGGCTCGATAAAGACTAGATGATTGCTCCCCCATAGTCCACTATGGGTGAGCCACTCTACGGCTCATCTTCACAAGTCCATTGTCACCACAATGGGTGGAAAGCTTCAAGCACTTGATCTCTTCGTGATGCATCACTGAAACTTGCACACCGCATCCTAACCCCACAAAGAACTCTCACGAAGACCATGGGTTAGTACACGAGCGTAATTGACAATGCTTACCATACCATGGGATCACTTGATCCCTCTCGGTACATCTTCTATGCTTTGTGAGCTGATCAACTTGATTCACTCTTGACTTAGTCTTGATCTACCTTGAATCTTTCCAACTCTCTTCATTTGGATGATGTCTTGAAGGTAAACATGAATGATCACACAATCTTCTTCTTCAAAACCTGATAGCAATAAGCTCAACACTCACATGACCAATCTTTGGATAATTCCTTAATAGCACCTTGGTCAACTCATAAACTCCTTGAAACCAACACATGGACTTCAAGAAAAGCCTATGGACAAAACCTTCAAATATAACTCAAGGCAACCATTAGTCCATAGAGATTGTCATCAATTACCAAAACTAAACATGGGGGCACCGCATGTTCTTTCAGCGAAGCCCGGCAAGGGACGGGCCACCCTAGAAGAAGATGACCAAGGCGCCGGCAGGGTCTGCCAGGACTTGCGGAGGCTAAATCACGACACCAACCACTCCACCACGACTCACGTCATTGAACAGTGCGGTGTCAAGCTGCAGAGTGATTAAGTGGCAGCCATTCACCACATGGCAACCTCTCCCTACAGGAAAAACCGTAGATGACACCCGTCCCGCGATGTGTCAAACAAGTAGGCGTGGATCTGCCAAGATAGCCTGGCAAGCCTTGCCAGGAAACCAATGATGTGATGTTAAGCGAGTGCATTAAATGCGCCTGTCAGCCCACAAAGTTAGGTATGATAGCACTGTTTGCTATCATATAAATGCATAATGACTACTTTGCCAATCTGGTGACCCCTTGATCTATAAAAGGAGGCCCTTGGCAACCGTAAACGAGGTTAGAAGGTTGGATAACTCACACCCCCATACGTGCGTAGTCGCTGCCACCTACGAGGCAACCCTTGCCGGCAAGTGTACTACGCTCCACCACCACATTTCCACCATCAATCCACCAAAAGCAGGAGTAGGGTTTTGATCGTCTCAATGTATCTATAATTTTGATTGCTCCATGCTACTTTATCTACTGTTTTAGGCAATATTGGGCTTTATTATCCACTTTTATATTATTTTTGGGACTAACCTATTAACGGAGGCCCAGCCCAGATTCTTGTTTTATGCCTATTCAGTGTTTGAGGAAAAGGAATATCGACGGAGTCAAAGCGACGAAATCAACTGGAGAAGTTAATTTTGGAAGGAAACCAACCTGATGGGCTTGGAGTGCACGTCAAGGAGTCCGGGCTGCCCATGAGGGTGGGGCGCGCCTACCTCGTGAGCACCCGGAGGTCCACCGACGTACCCTGCACCCATATATACTCTTGTACCCTAAAACTTCCGAACAGAAGATAGATCGGGAGTTCCGCTGCCAAGCCTCTATTGCCACCAAAACCAATCGGGACTCTGTTCCAGCACCCTGCGGAGGGATCCCATCACGGTGGCCATCTTCATCATCCGGTGCTATCCATGACGAGGAGGAGTAGTTCACCCTCGGGGCTGAGGGTATGTACCAGTAGCTATGTGTTTGATCTCTCTCTCTCTCGTGTTCTCTCTCGTGTTCCTCTATGGCATGATCTTGATGTATCCGAGCTTTGCTATTGTAGTTGGATCTTATGATGTTTCTCCCCTCTACTCTCTTGTGATGAATTGAGTTTCCCTTTGAAGTTATCTTATCGTATTGAGTCTTTTATGAGAACACTTGATGTATGTCTTGGTGATTAACTTGCGGGTTTCGTGACATTGGGAACCTATGCATAGGGGTTGGACACATTCTTGACTCTCGGTAGAAACTTTGGGGCACTCTTTGAAGTACTTTTATGTTGGTTGGATGAATCTAAGATTGTGTGATGCATATCGTATAATCATGCCCACGGATACTTGAGGTGACAATGGAGTATCTAGGTGACATTAGGGTTTTGGTTGATTTGTGTCTTAAGGTGTTATTCTAGTACAAACTCTTTTATAGGTCGATCCGAAAGAATAACTTTGAGGTGGTTTCGACCCTACCATAATCTCTACGTTTGTTCTCCGCTATTAGTGTCTTTGGAGTGACTCTTTGTTGCATGTTGAGGGCTTGTTATATTATCTATCTATGTTATTATTGTTGAGAGAACTTGCACTAGTGAAAGTATGAACTCTAGGCCTTGTTTCCTATCATTGCAATACCGTTTACGCTCACTTTTTTCCTTTAGCTACCTTGCTGTTTTTATATTTTCAGATTACAAAAACATATATCTACTATCTATTTTGCACTTGTATCACCATCTCTTCTCCGAACTAGTGCACCTATACAATTTACCATTGTATTGGGTGTGTTGGGGACACAAGAGACTCTTTGTTATTTGGTTGCAGGGTTGTTAGAGAGAGACCATCTTAATCATACGCCTCCCACGGATTGATAAACCTTAGGTCATCCACTTGAGGGAAATTTGCTACTGTCCTACAAACCTGTGCACTTGCAGGCCCAACAACGTCTACAAGAAGAAGGTTGTGTAGTAGACATCAAGCTCTTTTCTGGCGCCGTTGCCGGGGAGGCTAGGTATGGGCACTAACTCACCCCCGTCAACTAAGCTCTTTTCTGGCGCCGTTGCGGAGTAGAGTGCTGAAGGTATATCTTTAGATCTTGCAATCGAATCTTTTTGTTTCTTGTTTTATCACTAGTTTAGTTTATAAAAGAAAACTACAAAAAAATGGAATTAAGGATGCCTCATATGCTTCATCTTTTTAATGTCTTTCATGAAAATGATGGGAAGGAAAATTATGCTCAAGTACTAGAAGAAGAATTACATAGAATGCTTGGCATAAAATATGTGAATGATGAGCATGATTGCAATGTTGTTAGTATGAATTCCTTGAATATCCATGATGCTAATGATATGCAAAGCCACAAGCTTGGGGAAGCTATGTTTGATGAAGATGATATTTTTTGTCCCCCAAGCTTTGATGAGCAAATTGACTATGATGAAAGCATGCCTCCTATCTATGATGATTATTGTGATGACACGTATGCTTTAAAGAATAATGATAACCATGAAACTTGTCATCTTGATCCTAATTTTAAATCATATGATAGTCATTTTGTTGAGTTTGCTCCCACTACTATTCATGAGAAGAATTTTGCTTATGAGGAGAGTAGTAAATTTTCTATGCTAATAGATCATGAAAAGAATGCTTTAGGTGCTGGTTACATTGTTGAATTCATTCATGATGCTACTGAAAATTATTATGAGGGAGGAACATATGCTTGTAGGAATTGCAATAATATCAAGTTTCCTCTCTATGTGCTTCAAGTTTTGAAGCTATGCTTGTTTACCTCCCTATGCTAGTTGATTATCGTTCCCATAAGTTGTTTGCTCACAAAATCCCTATGCATAGGAAGTGGGTTAGACTTAAAGTGCTAGTCATATGCTTCATGATGCTCCGTTATGTTTCAATTCTTATCTTTTATGTGAGCATCATTGTCATCATCATGCCTAGCTAGAAAGGCATTAAAGAAAAGCGCTTGTTGGGAGACAACCCAATACTTATCCTTACTGTTTTTGTGTGTCCACATGATTATGATACTGTAGTAATCATGTTTTATAGCTTTTGTTTCAATAAAGTGCCAAGTAAGACCTTTAGGATAGCTTACGGTGATAGTTGTGTTGATCCTGCTGAAAATCAGAAACTTTTGCACCCAGTAAATTAGTTTTTTTAATTCACAGAAACGTTCTTATTATCTGATTCTTTTTCTCTGTATTGGTACACGAATTTCTTAGGACTTCCTAATTTGGTAGGATTTTTGGAGTTCGAAGTATACGTTTTATACAGATTACTACATACTGTTCTGTTTTTGACAGATTCTGTTTGGCCCTTTTTTTCCCGGAATTTTTTTAAAAAGGGTTCCAAACCCTTTTTTGGCCTGGCTTCCCCGCTTTTTTAAAAAAGGGGTTTTCCCCCCCCCCTTTTTTTTTCCCCCTTTTTCCCGAAAAAATTTTTCCCCAAAAACCCCCAAAAACTTAAAAAAAAAAGGGGGAAAAAACCCCCTTTTCTTCCCAATTTTTTTAAAAACCTTTTTCCCCCAAAAGGGCCTTTGCCAAAAGGCCATTTGGGCCCCCGGGGGAAAAAAAAATTTTCCCTCAAAAAAATTGTTTTTGGGGAATTTTCCCTTTTTTCCCCCAAAGCCGAATTTTTGGGGTTTCCCTTTTAAATTTTTTAAGAATTGGTTTTTTTCCCCAAAAAACATTTCTTTTTTTCCCCCGGGGGTTTTCCCCTTCTTCCGGAAGGGTTTTTTCCCCCTTTTGGGACCCCGGGGGGGTTTTTGGCCCCCTTCAACTTTTCCCCCAAAAAACCCCCCAAAAAACCCCAAATTTCATTTTTTTTGGGTTTTTTCCCTTGTTGGGAAAAAACCCCCCTTTTTTTTTTGGGCCCTTTTTTTTTTCCCTCTTGGCCTTTAAAAATTTTTTTCCAAAAAAAAAAACCCCTTTATCCTTTTTTCCTTCTTTTTCCCCGGGGGGAGGAAAATTTTTGGTTTTTTAAATTTAAAAACGTGGCCCCCCATCCCGGGGAATTTTTTTTTTCCCAACCTTTTCCCTAAAACCCCCCCCCGGTTTGGTTGGGGGGGAAAAAAAAGAAGGGTTTTAAAAGGTTTTAATTTTAATTTTGGGGTTTTCCCCCTTCCAAAAAAAATTCCAAAAACCCCCCCAAAATTTTTTTTGGGGGTTTCCTTCCCCAAACCGGGCCAAAATTTCCTTCATTTGTCCCTTTTTTTTCGGGGGTTTTAAAAATTTCCCCTTTTTGGGGAAAACCCAAAAAAAATTCCAACCAATTTTTTTCCCCTCCCCCTTTTTCCCCCTTTGGGCTTTTAATAAAATCCCCCGGGAAAAAAATTTTTCCAAAATTTGGGGGGGGGAAAACCCAAACCCCCCGGGGTTTTAATTGGGGAAGGGGGGAAAAGGCCCAAACCGGAAAAAAAAAAAAAGGTTTGGGCCCCCAAAAGAAAAAACCCCGGTTAAAAATTCCCCCCCGGGGAAAATTTTTTTGGGGGGAAAAAAAAAAAAAAAAACCCTTGGCCGGGGCCAACCCCCCAAAAAAAATTAAAAAACCCCCCCCCTTTTTTTTTTTTTTTTAAAAAAAAAGGAAATTTCCCGGGGTTTCCCGGGGGCCCAAAAAATTTTAAATTTTAAAAAGGAAAAAATTTAAAAAAGTTTTAAAAGGGGGAAAACCCCCCAAGGGCCTAAACCCCCAAAAAAAAAAAAAAGGGGGGAAAGGCAAAAAGGGGGGCCCTTAAATAGGAAAAAATTGGGAAACCCAAAAAAACTTTTTAACCCCAAAAAAAAAAGGGTTTTAACCCCCGGGGAAAAATTTTTTAAAAAAAAAAGTGGGTTTCCCCCTTTTTTTGGGGTTGGTTTACCAAATTTTTTTTAAATTTTTGAAAATTTTGAAACCCCCTTTGGGGAAAAATTTTTTTGGAAAACCATGAAAATTTTTAAAAAAATTTAAAAGAAAAAGGGGGGGTTTTTTTTTTAAAACCCAAAAACCGGGAAAAAAGGCCCAAAAAAAACCATGGAAAATTGGAAAAAAAAAATTAAAAAAAATTCCCCCCCCCCCTTTTTTTTTTTTAAAATTTTTTAAAAGTTAATTGAAAGGGTTTAAAAAAATTTGAAAGGTTTTCCCCCCAAAATTCCATTTTCTTTAAATTAATTTTCCCTTTTTTGGGTTTGGGTTTTTTCCCCCTTTTTTTAAAAAAAAATTTTGGGGTTTCAAAAAAATTTTTTTAAAGGGGTCCTTTTTTAAAGGGGGGTTGGGGAATTTGGAACCCCAATTAAAAAGGGGCCCCCAAAAAAAAAAAGGGGAATAAAATTTTTTCCCTTAAACCCCTTAAATTTTTTCCCCCTTTTTTGGGGTTTTGGTTTAAAATTTTAAATTTTTTAAAAAAAAAATTTTTTAAATTTCCCCCAAAAACCCCTTTTTTTTAAATCGAAAAAAGGGGGTTTTTGATTTGGGTTTTTTAATTTTGGGAAAATTTTTTTTTAAGGTTTTTTAAAGGGAAAAATTTTAACGGGCCCCTTTTTTTTTTTTAAAAAATTTGGTTTTCCCTTTTGGAAAATTTTTTCCTTTTTGGCCCAAACTTTGGGAAATTTTTTTCCAAACCCCTTAATTTTTCAAAACCAAAAGATTTTTTCCCTTTTTTTAAAATTTTCAAAGTTTTCTTAATTTCTTGGAAAAAATTTTAATTTTTTAAAAACTATTTCCCAAAATTTTAAAAACTTTTAAAACCCAAAAACCAAAAAAATTTGGTTTAATTTTTTTTAAAAAAATTTTTCCAACCCTTTTGGGAAAAAAAAAGGGGGAAAAAGGAAAGGCTTGGAAAAAATTTCTTTTTAAGGGGTTGGAAGGTTTTTTTTTTTTGGGGGCCCAAAATTTTAAATTTTTTTTTTGGTTTCCTTTTTTTTTCCCCCAAAATTTTTTCCAAACCCCTTTTTAAAACCTTTCCTTTTTCCCCCTTTTTTAAAACCTTTTCTTTAATTTTTCCTTTTTGGGGAAAAATTTTTTGGGGGTTTCCCCCAAAAAAGGAAGAATTTTTTTTTTTTTAAAAACTTCCCCCTTTTTTTTAAAAATTTTGGAAGTTTTTTTAAAAAACCTTAAGGAAACCCTTTTCCCGGGTTTGGGGGGGTTTTTTTGGGGGAGGGAAAAAATTTTTTTTTGTTTTCTTTTTAAAATTTTAAATTTTTTCCCCTTTTTTTTTTTTTTTAAAATTTCCCCTTTTCCCCCCGGGGAATCTTCTTTTTTTTCCTTTTTTCCTTTTGGGGGGCCCATTTTTAAAAAGGCCGGTTTCCCAAAAAATTTTTCCCCGGAACTTTTTTAATTTTAAAAATTTTTTTCCTTTCCCTTTTAAATTTTAATTTTCCCAAAACCCAAATTCTTTTTGGAAACTTTTTTTTTCCCCAAAAAGCTTTGAAAAAAATTTTAATTTTTCCAAATCCCAATTTCCCAAACCAAAACCCCCCCAAAAGGTTAATTTTTTAAAAAAATTTTGGGGGGGTTTTGTCCAAAATTTTTTTTAATTTTTAAAAAATTTAAAATTTTTTAAACCCCCTTTTTTTCCCCCCCCCAAAAATTTTGAAACCCCTTTTTTAAAAAAAATTTTTAAAAACCAAATTTTCCCCAAAAAATTTTTTAAAAGGGGTTTAAAATTTTTTTTAAAAACGGCCTTTTTTTAAACCCTTTTCCAAAAAAGAAATTAAAATTCCCTTTTTAAAAATTCCCAATTTCCCAAGGAAATTAAACCCAATTTTTGGGGAAAACCCCCAAAAAAAAGGGTTTTTGGGGGGGGGCCAAATTTCCCTTTTTTAAATTAAAAATTTAAACAAAAAGGCCCAAGGGCCCCCCCCCAAAAAAACCCCGGTTTCCCCCGGGGCCCAAGGGGAAAAACCAAACCGGGAGACCCCTTAATTTTCCCCAAAATTTTGGGGGTTTTTTTAAAAAAACCCCTTTAAAAAAGGGGAAAAAAAAAAAGGGTTTTTAAAAAATTTCTTGGTTTGGGAAATTTCCCCACCCCCCGGGGGGGGGGGAAAAAAAGGGGGGAAAATTTTTGGGTTTTGGGGGTTCCGGGGGGGAAAGGGATTCAACCCAAGGGGGAAATTTTTTAAAAGGGGGTTTAAAAAAAACCCCCCAAATTGGAAAGGGTTGGGGGCCCCCCAACAAAAAGGTAAAAGGGGGTTTTTTTAAAACTTTTGGCCCCCAAATTTAAAGGTTTTTAAAAACCAAAAAAGGCCCCCCAAAAAAAAGGGGGTTTTTTTGGGTCTTTCTTCAAATTTCCCCAAAAAAACCCCCGGGGGGGAAAAGGGGAGGGGAAAAAAAAAAAAGGGTTTTTGGGGGGGGGCCTTTTAAAAAGGGTTTAGGAATTTTTAAATTAATTAGGAGGGTTTTTTTTTTCCCAAATTTTGGGAGGGGAAAAGGGTTTTAAACCCCCAAAAAACCCCCCTTTAAAATTTTGGTTTCCTTGGGAAAGGTTTAAAAAAAAAAGGAATTTGGGTTTTTTCCCCCTTTAAATTTTGGGGCCCTTTTTGGCCCCTTTTCCAATTTTTTTTTTCAAAAAAAAATAAAGGTTTTTTAAACCAAAACCCCGGGAATTTTCTTTTAAAAACCCAAATTTTTTTTTTTTTTTTTTTAAAAATTTTTTGGGGGGCCCTTTTTTTGAATTTTTAAAAAAAAATTTTTTTTTTTAAAAGGGGAGGAAAGTTTTTCCCTCCCTTTTAAAATTTTTTAAAATTTTTGTTTGGGCCTTTAAAAATTTGGGTCCAAATTTTTTCCCTTTTTTTTTTTAAAAAAAAATTTAAAAAAAAATTTAAAAATTTTTAAAAAAAAATTTTTAAATTCCAAAAAAAAAAAATTCCCTTTAAAAAAAAACCCTTACAAATTTTTTTTTAAAAATTTTTTTTCCCATTTTTTTAAGGCCCTTTAAAAAAAAAAAAATTTTTGGGGGGGAAAGGCGGGCCTAAAACCCTTGGGCCCCGGGGTTTTTTTTTTTGGGGGAAATTTCCCTTTTTTAAAAGCCCCCGGGGGCCCCTTTAAATTTTTTAAAACCCAAAAAAAGCCCTTTTTTTAATAAAAAAATTTTTTTTAAAGGGCTTTGGGCCCCTTTTTTAAAAAAAAATTTTTTTGGGTAAATGGGGGGTTTTTTTTACCCCGGGGGGTTTTTGGGGGGGTTTTTTTTTCCCCCCCTTTTTTTTAAAAATTAAAAATTTTTCGGTTTTAAAAATGAATTTTAAAACCCTTTGGGGTTTTAAAACCCCGGAAAAAAAAAAAAAGGTTTTGGAAGGGGCCCCCCCAAAAAACCCTTTTTCCCTTTTAACCCTTTTTCCCCCTTTTTCCATGTTGGTTGGTTTTTAAATTTTTTGGGGTTTTTTGGGGGGGGAATTTTTTAAGAAGGGGGGTTTTTTTTTAAATTAAATTTTTTAATCATAAGGGGTTTTTAAAAAAACCCCGGTTCCCCCAAACCTTTTTTAAAAAAATTTTTGGTTTTTAAAAAAAGGTTGGGAACCCATTTTTTTTTTTTAATTTAAAATTTTCCCCCTTTTTTTTAAAAAATTTTCCAAATTTAAATTTATTTTTTTCCCTTTTCCTTTTTTTCCTTTTTTCCCCCCTTTAAAAACAAATTTGGGTAAGGGGAAACCCCCTCCCCCCCCCCAAAAAGGGGGGAAACCCCCCCCTTTTTTCCCCAAAAACCCCCCTTTCCGACCATTTTTGGGGTTTTTACACCCCCCTTGGGGGGGCCCGCCCCCCCTCCGGGCCCGGGTTTCCCCAACCCCCCCCTTGGGTTTCCCCCCTGGCCAAGGGGTTTTGCCCCCCCCCCCCCAAAACCGGGGGGAAAAATTTATCCCCCAAAAACCCAAGGCCTTGGGCCGGCCCCCAAATGAAAAAGGGGGGGACAAATTTCCCCCCCGCCTTTTGGGGGGCCCGGAAAAAATGGGTTCCATTTTTTTTTCCCCCCCCCCCCCCCCGGGGGGGGCCCCCCCGGGGCCCCCGCCCCCGGGCCAAGGGGGAAAACTAAAAACCCCCCCAAAAACCCCCCCTTTCAAAAAAACCCAAAACCCTCCCCCGGGGGGAAAGGAAAGGCCCCTTAACCCCGGGGCGGGGAAAAACCAAAGGGAACCCCGACCCCCCCACCCTTTGGGGGAACCCGGGGGCCGGGGCCACCCAAGGGGGGGCCCCGGCCCCCTAAGGCCAACCGGGCCCCGGAAAAAGGGGGGAAACCCAAAGGTTTGGGGGAAAACCCCAAAAAACCCCCCTTTAGGGGGGAAAAATTTCCCCCCCCCCCCCAAAAAATGGGCCCCGGGGCCCCCGGGGGAAACCCCCCTTTTTTCCCCCTTATTTTTTACCCCCCAAACCGCCCCCAAATTTGGAAAAAAAAGGAAAACCCCCAAAAAAAAGAAAAAAATTTAAAAAAAAATTTTTTTAAAAAATTGCCCCGCCCAATTGGGCCAAAAAATTGGTTAAAAAAGGGGGGCCCAAATGGGGGGGGGGGGGGGGGGGGGAAGGAAACCCGGGGGGGGGGAAAAAAAAAAAAAAAAAAAAAAGTAAGGGAAAAAAAAAAAAGGTTTCCCCCCGGGGAACCCCGGCCCCCCGGGGGGGGGGGGGCCCGGGGGACCGGGGGAAAAAGGGTTTCCCCGGGGTTTTTGGAGAAAAGGGAAGGAAAAAAAGGGAAAGGAAAGGGGAAAGGGGGAAAGGGGGGGGGGGGGAAACCCTTTCCGAAAAAAGGGCCCCCCGGGAAAGGGGGAAAAGGAAGGGGGGGGGGGGAAAAAAAAAAAGGGGGGCCCCCCCCCGGGGGCGGGAATTTGGCCCCCCTTTGGGGGGGGGAAAAACCCGGCCCCCCCCAAAAAATTTCCCCCCCAAATTTTTGGGAGGAAATTCCCAACCCCAAATTAATTTTTTTTTTCCAAAATTAAACCCCAAAATTTGGGGATGGGGGGAGGGAATTTTTCCCAAAAAAACAATTAAGTTAAAAGAAAAAAAAAGGCCGGGGGAAAAAAAACCCCAAAAAAAAAACCCCGGGGGGAAAAAAACCAAAAAGGTTTTTTAAAGGGTTAAACCCCCCGCCAAAATTTTTGGGCCCCCAAAAATTTGGGGCCCCCCCCAAAACCCTCAAGAGGGCCCCAAAATTTTAAAAAGGGGGTTTTTAAAAAAAAAAAAAACCCCCCCAAAAAAGGGGTTTTTAAACCCCATTTTTAAAAACCCAAAAAAATTTTTAAAAAGGCCCCTTAATTTTTAAAAAAAATTTTTTTTTTAAAGGTTTAAAAAAAAAAAAAGGTTTAAGGCCCGGGGAAACCCCTTTGGAAATTAAATTTGGTTAAGGTTTTGGGGTTTTTTCCCCCAAAAAAATTTAATTTTTTATTTTAAATTAAAAAAAAAAAAACCCAAAAGGGGAAAATTTTCCTTTTTTTTTTTTTTTGTTATTTGGGAAATTTTCCCCCCAAAAAATTTTTTTTTAAAAAATTCAAAAAAATTTAAACCCTTGGGAAAATTTAAAAATTTTTTTAAATTTAAAAAGGGTTTTTCCCCTTTAAATTTTAATCTTAAAAAGGGTGGCCCACCCTTTATTATGGTTTTCCTTTTTAAAAAAATTTTAAATTTTTTTTTTTTTTTAAAAAAAAAAAAAAAAAAAAGTTTTTTTTAAAAATTTTTGGGAAAAAACCCCTTTATTTAATGGTTTAAAAATTTTTGGGTAACCCCAAAAAAAAAAATTTTTTGTCACTTTTTAAAAACCAAAAATTTTTAAAAAGGCCCCTTTTTTCCTTTTTAAAAGGGGGTTTTTTTTTCCTTTGGAAAGGGAAAAATTTAAAAAAAGGAAAAAGAAAAAATTTCCTTGAAAAAAAAATTTGGGGTTTTGGGTTTTTTTTCCCCCCTTTTTTTAAATTTTTTGGGTTTTAAATTTAAAGGGGTTTTTTAAAAAATTAGGGTTTAAAAAAAAAATTTCCCAAAAAGGGGGAAAAATTAAAATTTAAAAGGTTTTAAATTTTTTTTTCCCAAAAGGGAAAAAAGGGAATTTGGTTTCTCCATTAAAAGGAAAATTTGGTTAAAATTAAACCGAAAAAAATTTTTAAAAATTTTTTTTGGAAAAAAAAAGAAAAATTTTGGGTTTGGGGAAAAAAACCTTTGGGGTTGGGGGGTTTTAAAACCCTTTCCCTTTAAAAAAGGCCTTTGGGTTTTTGGGGAAAATTTTAAATTAAACTTCCCGGTTTAAAATTTAAAAACCCTTGTGTTTAAAAGGGCTTAAAAAGGAAAATTTTTAAAAAATTGGGGAAAAGGGGGTTTTTAAATTTTAAATTTTTTTTTTAAAAGGGGGAAAAAACCCCAAAAAGGGAAAGGGGAAAAGGAGGTTCCCGGGGAAAAAACCAAAGGGGAAAACCGGGGTTAAAGGAAAAAGGAAAAATTTTCCCCTTTTTGGAAAAAAAAAACCCCAAAAAATAAAAGGGCCCTTTTAAACCCCGAAAAAAATTTTTAAAAAAGAAAAAAAAAAAAAAATTCCCCTTTTTAAAAAAAAAAGGAAGGCCTTTAAAAACCCCCAAAAGGCCGGGGGCCCCCACCCCCCCCCCCTTCCTTTCCCTTTATTTTTTAAAATTTTTAATTTATTTTTAAACCCCTTTTTTTTTTTTCCCCTTTGGGTAAAACCCGGATTTTAAAAAAAGGGGGAAAAGGGGGTTTTTTTCCAAACCCGGGGTTTGGGGGGAAAAAAGGTAAAAAGGGGAAGAAAAAAATTAAAAAAAGGAAAAAGGTTTTAAAAAAGGTTTTTTCCCCAAATTGGGTTTTCATTTTAAAAAAAAATTAAAAAGGGGTTTTCCCAAAATTTTTTTGGGACAACCCGGGGGCAAAATTTAAAAAAAGGGCTAAAGAATTTGGGGAAAAAAAAAAGGGGGAAAAAAAAAAAAATTTTTTCCCCCCCCCCGGGGCCCCCCCAAAAAATTTTAAATTTAAAACCCCGGAAAACCCAATTTGGGGGCCCCCTTAAACCCCCCTTTTCCCCTTTATTTTAAATTTTTTTTTTAAAAAAAAGGAAAATTGGAAAAAATTTTTTTTTATTAATTTTTTAAAAAAACCCTTTTTAAAAAAAGGGGAAAAAAAGGGGAAAATTTGGGGGGAAATTAAAGGAAAATTTTAAAAAAAAGGGAAATTTTAAAAAAAAACCCTTTAAAAAATTTTTATTAAAATTTTTTTAATTTTTAAAAATTTTTTTAAAGGAAAAATTTTAAAAGAAAAAATTAAATCTTTTTGGATTGGGGGGTAATTAAAATTTTGAATTAAAAGGGGGAAAAAGGGGGCAAAAATAAGGTTTTTTTCCTCCCAAAAAAGGTAAAAATTTTTTGAGGTTTTTTTTTTTTTTGGGGGTTTTCCTTGGTTTTCCCCCGGGGAAGGAAATCAATTTAAATTGGGGCCCTTAAGGTTTTTTTTTTTTTTTTTAAAAAAATTTAAAAAAAAGGGGTTTAAACCGGACCAAATAAAAAAAAAAAAAGGGCAAGGGCAAATAAAGGGTTTTTTTTCCATAAAAAAAAAATTTGGCCAATGTTTTAAAAAAAAAAAGGGGGAAACCCCTTTTTTTTTTCCCAAAAATTTAAAAATTGATTAAAATTTTTGGGGGGGAAAAAGGTTAAAAAAAAGGGGGAAAAAAATTTCCCTTCCTGGAAAAATTAACCCAAAAGGGGGATTTGAATTTAAAACCCGGTTTAAAATTTTTTTTTAATCCAAAGGACCTTCCCAAAAAAAAAGGGGCCAAACCCCCAAAATTTTGGTGGGGGTTTTAATTAATTTGTTGGTTTTTTAAAAAAAAAAAAATTTAAATTTTTGGGAAAAAAAATTTTTAAAAAAAAAACAAGTTTTGGGGAAACCAATTTCCCCAAAAATTTTTTTTCCCAAAAAAATTGGAAGGGTAGTTTTTGGGGGGGCCCCAAAGAAAAGGGGGGAAAGGGTTTTTCCTTTTAAAAAATTTTAAAAAGGAATTTCCCTTAACCCAATTTCCCGGGAAAAAAAATTTCCCCTTAATTTCCCGGGAACCAAATTTTTTTATTCCCCAAAGGAAAATTTTTGGGCCCCCCTTTTTTTCCCCCTTTAAAATTTTGGGTTCCCCAATTTGGGGCCCAAGCCCAAAAAAAAAAAAAATTTTTTTTGGGGGGTGGTTTTCCCTTTGGGTTTTAAATTTTCCCCTTAATTTTTTTTGGTGGGGGGAAAAAATTTTGGGGAAAAATTTAAACCTTTAAAAATTCATTTTTCCCCTTTAATTAAAAATTTTTTTCCTCTTTTTGGAATTTTTGGGGGTTTTTTCCCAATGGGGGGGGAAAAAATTTCCCTTCCCCAAAAATTCCAACCCAAACAATTTGAATTCTTGGGCCGGGAAAAAAAGAAATTTTTTTTTTAAAACCCCCAAAAAAATTTTTCCCCCTTTTTAAAGAAAATTTAAATCGGGTTCGAAAAAAAAAAATTTTTTGGGTTTGGTTGGAAAAAAGGGGGGTTTTTGGAAAAAATTTTTTAAAATTTTTTTTGGGTTCATTTTGGCCAAAATTTTGGGGGGGGAAAAATTAAAATGAATTTTTAAAAAAAAGGGAATTTTGGGGAATAAAAAAATTTAAAAAAATTTAACAAATTAACCCTTTAAAAAGGGTTTTAAAAAAAATTTTTTTCCCAAAAAATTTTAAATTTTAAAATTTCCAAAGGAAAAAAAAAAAGGCCAAAACCCAAAAACCCCCTTTCAAAATTTTTTAAAAAATTTTTCCCCTTGGAAAATTTTAAAAAAAAAAAAACCCCCCCCCGGGGGTTTTTTTAAAAGGGAAAATTGGAAAAAAGGTTAAAGGTTTGGGGGAAAGGGCCCCCCCGGGGAAATTTTAAGTTTGGGGGAAAATTTTCCCCAAAATGGGGGGGAAACCCGGGGGCCAAAAAAAAAGGCCCCCCCTTCAAAACCTTTTTTTTTTTTCCCCCCAAGTTTTTCCCCTTGGCCCCAAAACCCAACAAGGGGAAAAAAAACCCCAAAACCCCCCCAAAAAAGGGGGAAAAAACCCAAAAAAGGAAAACCCCAAACCCTTTTTAACCCTTTTCTTTTTTCCCTTTTTTTTTGGGGTTCCCAAAAGGGGGCCCCCCCAAAATTTTTTCCCTCGGGTTAAAAGGGGGGGGGGAAAAAAAAGGGGGCCCAAACGGGGATTGGTAACCCTTGGGGGCCCCAAATACCCCTTTTCCGGCCGGTCCCTTTTTAATGTTTAAAATTTTCCCCCGGGAAAGGGGTTTCCAAAAAATGGTTTTATTTTCCCCCCTTTTTTTTCTTTTCCCTTGGGTTTCCCAAAAAATTTTGGGTTGGGGAAAAGGGGAAAAACCCCCCCAACCTTCAAATTTTGGCCCTTTTTTTCCCGGAATTTTTTTAAAAAGGGTTCCAAACCCTTTTTTGGCCTGGCTTCCCCGCTTTTTTAAAAAAGGGGTTTTCCCCCCCCCCTTTTTTTTTCCCCCTTTTTCCCGAAAAAATTTTTCCCCAAAAACCCCCAAAAACTTAAAAAAAAAAGGGGGAAAAAACCCCCTTTTCTTCCCAATTTTTTTAAAAACCTTTTTCCCCCAAAAGGGCCTTTGCCAAAAGGCCATTTGGGCCCCCGGGGGAAAAAAAAATTTTCCCTCAAAAAAATTGTTTTTGGGGAATTTTCCCTTTTTTCCCCCAAAGCCGAATTTTTGGGGTTTCCCTTTTAAATTTTTTAAGAATTGGTTTTTTTCCCCAAAAAACATTTCTTTTTTTCCCCCGGGGGTTTTCCCCTTCTTCCGGAAGGGTTTTTTCCCCCTTTTGGGACCCCGGGGGGGTTTTTGGCCCCCTTCAACTTTTCCCCCAAAAAACCCCCCAAAAAACCCCAAATTTCATTTTTTTTGGGTTTTTTCCCTTGTTGGGAAAAAACCCCCCTTTTTTTTTTGGGCCCTTTTTTTTTTCCCTCTTGGCCTTTAAAAATTTTTTTCCAAAAAAAAAAACCCCTTTATCCTTTTTTCCTTCTTTTTCCCCGGGGGGAGGAAAATTTTTGGTTTTTTAAATTTAAAAACGTGGCCCCCCATCCCGGGGAATTTTTTTTTTCCCAACCTTTTCCCTAAAACCCCCCCCCGGTTTGGTTGGGGGGGAAAAAAAAGAAGGGTTTTAAAAGGTTTTAATTTTAATTTTGGGGTTTTCCCCCTTCCAAAAAAAATTCCAAAAACCCCCCCAAAATTTTTTTTGGGGGTTTCCTTCCCCAAACCGGGCCAAAATTTCCTTCATTTGTCCCTTTTTTTTCGGGGGTTTTAAAAATTTCCCCTTTTTGGGGAAAACCCAAAAAAAATTCCAACCAATTTTTTTCCCCTCCCCCTTTTTCCCCCTTTGGGCTTTTAATAAAATCCCCCGGGAAAAAAATTTTTCCAAAATTTGGGGGGGGGAAAACCCAAACCCCCCGGGGTTTTAATTGGGGAAGGGGGGAAAAGGCCCAAACCGGAAAAAAAAAAAAAGGTTTGGGCCCCCAAAAGAAAAAACCCCGGTTAAAAATTCCCCCCCGGGGAAAATTTTTTTGGGGGGAAAAAAAAAAAAAAAAACCCTTGGCCGGGGCCAACCCCCCAAAAAAAATTAAAAAACCCCCCCCCTTTTTTTTTTTTTTTTAAAAAAAAAGGAAATTTCCCGGGGTTTCCCGGGGGCCCAAAAAATTTTAAATTTTAAAAAGGAAAAAATTTAAAAAAGTTTTAAAAGGGGGAAAACCCCCCAAGGGCCTAAACCCCCAAAAAAAAAAAAAAGGGGGGAAAGGCAAAAAGGGGGGCCCTTAAATAGGAAAAAATTGGGAAACCCAAAAAAACTTTTTAACCCCAAAAAAAAAAGGGTTTTAACCCCCGGGGAAAAATTTTTTAAAAAAAAAAGTGGGTTTCCCCCTTTTTTTGGGGTTGGTTTACCAAATTTTTTTTAAATTTTTGAAAATTTTGAAACCCCCTTTGGGGAAAAATTTTTTTGGAAAACCATGAAAATTTTTAAAAAAATTTAAAAGAAAAAGGGGGGGTTTTTTTTTTAAAACCCAAAAACCGGGAAAAAAGGCCCAAAAAAAACCATGGAAAATTGGAAAAAAAAAATTAAAAAAAATTCCCCCCCCCCCTTTTTTTTTTTTAAAATTTTTTAAAAGTTAATTGAAAGGGTTTAAAAAAATTTGAAAGGTTTTCCCCCCAAAATTCCATTTTCTTTAAATTAATTTTCCCTTTTTTGGGTTTGGGTTTTTTCCCCCTTTTTTTAAAAAAAAATTTTGGGGTTTCAAAAAAATTTTTTTAAAGGGGTCCTTTTTTAAAGGGGGGTTGGGGAATTTGGAACCCCAATTAAAAAGGGGCCCCCAAAAAAAAAAAGGGGAATAAAATTTTTTCCCTTAAACCCCTTAAATTTTTTCCCCCTTTTTTGGGGTTTTGGTTTAAAATTTTAAATTTTTTAAAAAAAAAATTTTTTAAATTTCCCCCAAAAACCCCTTTTTTTTAAATCGAAAAAAGGGGGTTTTTGATTTGGGTTTTTTAATTTTGGGAAAATTTTTTTTTAAGGTTTTTTAAAGGGAAAAATTTTAACGGGCCCCTTTTTTTTTTTTAAAAAATTTGGTTTTCCCTTTTGGAAAATTTTTTCCTTTTTGGCCCAAACTTTGGGAAATTTTTTTCCAAACCCCTTAATTTTTCAAAACCAAAAGATTTTTTCCCTTTTTTTAAAATTTTCAAAGTTTTCTTAATTTCTTGGAAAAAATTTTAATTTTTTAAAAACTATTTCCCAAAATTTTAAAAACTTTTAAAACCCAAAAACCAAAAAAATTTGGTTTAATTTTTTTTAAAAAAATTTTTCCAACCCTTTTGGGAAAAAAAAAGGGGGAAAAAGGAAAGGCTTGGAAAAAATTTCTTTTTAAGGGGTTGGAAGGTTTTTTTTTTTTGGGGGCCCAAAATTTTAAATTTTTTTTTTGGTTTCCTTTTTTTTTCCCCCAAAATTTTTTCCAAACCCCTTTTTAAAACCTTTCCTTTTTCCCCCTTTTTTAAAACCTTTTCTTTAATTTTTCCTTTTTGGGGAAAAATTTTTTGGGGGTTTCCCCCAAAAAAGGAAGAATTTTTTTTTTTTTAAAAACTTCCCCCTTTTTTTTAAAAATTTTGGAAGTTTTTTTAAAAAACCTTAAGGAAACCCTTTTCCCGGGTTTGGGGGGGTTTTTTTGGGGGAGGGAAAAAATTTTTTTTTGTTTTCTTTTTAAAATTTTAAATTTTTTCCCCTTTTTTTTTTTTTTTAAAATTTCCCCTTTTCCCCCCGGGGAATCTTCTTTTTTTTCCTTTTTTCCTTTTGGGGGGCCCATTTTTAAAAAGGCCGGTTTCCCAAAAAATTTTTCCCCGGAACTTTTTTAATTTTAAAAATTTTTTTCCTTTCCCTTTTAAATTTTAATTTTCCCAAAACCCAAATTCTTTTTGGAAACTTTTTTTTTCCCCAAAAAGCTTTGAAAAAAATTTTAATTTTTCCAAATCCCAATTTCCCAAACCAAAACCCCCCCAAAAGGTTAATTTTTTAAAAAAATTTTGGGGGGGTTTTGTCCAAAATTTTTTTTAATTTTTAAAAAATTTAAAATTTTTTAAACCCCCTTTTTTTCCCCCCCCCAAAAATTTTGAAACCCCTTTTTTAAAAAAAATTTTTAAAAACCAAATTTTCCCCAAAAAATTTTTTAAAAGGGGTTTAAAATTTTTTTTAAAAACGGCCTTTTTTTAAACCCTTTTCCAAAAAAGAAATTAAAATTCCCTTTTTAAAAATTCCCAATTTCCCAAGGAAATTAAACCCAATTTTTGGGGAAAACCCCCAAAAAAAAGGGTTTTTGGGGGGGGGCCAAATTTCCCTTTTTTAAATTAAAAATTTAAACAAAAAGGCCCAAGGGCCCCCCCCCAAAAAAACCCCGGTTTCCCCCGGGGCCCAAGGGGAAAAACCAAACCGGGAGACCCCTTAATTTTCCCCAAAATTTTGGGGGTTTTTTTAAAAAAACCCCTTTAAAAAAGGGGAAAAAAAAAAAGGGTTTTTAAAAAATTTCTTGGTTTGGGAAATTTCCCCACCCCCCGGGGGGGGGGGAAAAAAAGGGGGGAAAATTTTTGGGTTTTGGGGGTTCCGGGGGGGAAAGGGATTCAACCCAAGGGGGAAATTTTTTAAAAGGGGGTTTAAAAAAAACCCCCCAAATTGGAAAGGGTTGGGGGCCCCCCAACAAAAAGGTAAAAGGGGGTTTTTTTAAAACTTTTGGCCCCCAAATTTAAAGGTTTTTAAAAACCAAAAAAGGCCCCCCAAAAAAAAGGGGGTTTTTTTGGGTCTTTCTTCAAATTTCCCCAAAAAAACCCCCGGGGGGGAAAAGGGGAGGGGAAAAAAAAAAAAGGGTTTTTGGGGGGGGGCCTTTTAAAAAGGGTTTAGGAATTTTTAAATTAATTAGGAGGGTTTTTTTTTTCCCAAATTTTGGGAGGGGAAAAGGGTTTTAAACCCCCAAAAAACCCCCCTTTAAAATTTTGGTTTCCTTGGGAAAGGTTTAAAAAAAAAAGGAATTTGGGTTTTTTCCCCCTTTAAATTTTGGGGCCCTTTTTGGCCCCTTTTCCAATTTTTTTTTTCAAAAAAAAATAAAGGTTTTTTAAACCAAAACCCCGGGAATTTTCTTTTAAAAACCCAAATTTTTTTTTTTTTTTTTTTAAAAATTTTTTGGGGGGCCCTTTTTTTGAATTTTTAAAAAAAAATTTTTTTTTTTAAAAGGGGAGGAAAGTTTTTCCCTCCCTTTTAAAATTTTTTAAAATTTTTGTTTGGGCCTTTAAAAATTTGGGTCCAAATTTTTTCCCTTTTTTTTTTTAAAAAAAAATTTAAAAAAAAATTTAAAAATTTTTAAAAAAAAATTTTTAAATTCCAAAAAAAAAAAATTCCCTTTAAAAAAAAACCCTTACAAATTTTTTTTTAAAAATTTTTTTTCCCATTTTTTTAAGGCCCTTTAAAAAAAAAAAAATTTTTGGGGGGGAAAGGCGGGCCTAAAACCCTTGGGCCCCGGGGTTTTTTTTTTTGGGGGAAATTTCCCTTTTTTAAAAGCCCCCGGGGGCCCCTTTAAATTTTTTAAAACCCAAAAAAAGCCCTTTTTTTAATAAAAAAATTTTTTTTAAAGGGCTTTGGGCCCCTTTTTTAAAAAAAAATTTTTTTGGGTAAATGGGGGGTTTTTTTTACCCCGGGGGGTTTTTGGGGGGGTTTTTTTTTCCCCCCCTTTTTTTTAAAAATTAAAAATTTTTCGGTTTTAAAAATGAATTTTAAAACCCTTTGGGGTTTTAAAACCCCGGAAAAAAAAAAAAAGGTTTTGGAAGGGGCCCCCCCAAAAAACCCTTTTTCCCTTTTAACCCTTTTTCCCCCTTTTTCCATGTTGGTTGGTTTTTAAATTTTTTGGGGTTTTTTGGGGGGGGAATTTTTTAAGAAGGGGGGTTTTTTTTTAAATTAAATTTTTTAATCATAAGGGGTTTTTAAAAAAACCCCGGTTCCCCCAAACCTTTTTTAAAAAAATTTTTGGTTTTTAAAAAAAGGTTGGGAACCCATTTTTTTTTTTTAATTTAAAATTTTCCCCCTTTTTTTTAAAAAATTTTCCAAATTTAAATTTATTTTTTTCCCTTTTCCTTTTTTTCCTTTTTTCCCCCCTTTAAAAACAAATTTGGGTAAGGGGAAACCCCCTCCCCCCCCCCAAAAAGGGGGGAAACCCCCCCCTTTTTTCCCCAAAAACCCCCCTTTCCGACCATTTTTGGGGTTTTTACACCCCCCTTGGGGGGGCCCGCCCCCCCTCCGGGCCCGGGTTTCCCCAACCCCCCCCTTGGGTTTCCCCCCTGGCCAAGGGGTTTTGCCCCCCCCCCCCCAAAACCGGGGGGAAAAATTTATCCCCCAAAAACCCAAGGCCTTGGGCCGGCCCCCAAATGAAAAAGGGGGGGACAAATTTCCCCCCCGCCTTTTGGGGGGCCCGGAAAAAATGGGTTCCATTTTTTTTTCCCCCCCCCCCCCCCCGGGGGGGGCCCCCCCGGGGCCCCCGCCCCCGGGCCAAGGGGGAAAACTAAAAACCCCCCCAAAAACCCCCCCTTTCAAAAAAACCCAAAACCCTCCCCCGGGGGGAAAGGAAAGGCCCCTTAACCCCGGGGCGGGGAAAAACCAAAGGGAACCCCGACCCCCCCACCCTTTGGGGGAACCCGGGGGCCGGGGCCACCCAAGGGGGGGCCCCGGCCCCCTAAGGCCAACCGGGCCCCGGAAAAAGGGGGGAAACCCAAAGGTTTGGGGGAAAACCCCAAAAAACCCCCCTTTAGGGGGGAAAAATTTCCCCCCCCCCCCCAAAAAATGGGCCCCGGGGCCCCCGGGGGAAACCCCCCTTTTTTCCCCCTTATTTTTTACCCCCCAAACCGCCCCCAAATTTGGAAAAAAAAGGAAAACCCCCAAAAAAAAGAAAAAAATTTAAAAAAAAATTTTTTTAAAAAATTGCCCCGCCCAATTGGGCCAAAAAATAAGATGCACGAGCCAGGAGTTATCACCATCCCATCGATGAGAAGGATGCAATCATTTGTGTGGACAAGATGTAACGGAACACGGTCGCTGGCAGAGGCAACGACAGCAGCAGTTCTCGCCAAGGAAAGTAAAGGAAAGAAGAGGGATTGTAGGACCTCGGCAAGAGTCGAAGCGTGCCCCACCGAGTGCCGCACCTGTTGACGGCGTGCCGAGTGTTCCAACAGCAAGAGGTCCAAGGTTGTTGCACCCCAAGTGAAGAAGGTCCCAACAGGGTGGCTTGCATTGATGGTACTTTCACTATCAGCGCCACCCTCGATGACCAATAGGAAAGCGCGCTCGTCACCTTCCTGTGGGCGAATATCGATGTGTTTGCCTGGCAACCATCTGATATCCCCGGTGTTCCCAAGGAGGTAATCGAACACCACCTTGTTGTCTGCCCTCATGCCCGATCTATCAAGCAGAAAGCTTGAAAACAGGCCTTGGAGAGACAGCAGTTCATTCCAGAAGAGATCAAGAAACTTGGAGCAGCTGGTTTGGTCAGAGGAGTACTGCATCCCACGTGGTTAGCAAATCCAGTGATAGTCTGGAAGGAAAACGGGAAGTGGATGCTTTGCATTGATTTCACATATCTCAACAAGGCTTTCCCGAAGAACCCGTTTCCCTTGCCGCGTATTGATCAGATTGTGGGTTCCACTTTAGGCTGTGATTTGCTCTCATTTCTGGATGCATATTCTGGATATCAGCAAATCTTCTTGTCCACAGAAGACGAGGAGAAGATGTTGTTCATCACTCCATGTGGTACGTACTGCTTTGTCCGCATGCCATTTGGATTAAAGAGTGTCGGGTCCACTTTTGCAAGGGCAGTCCAGATCGGTTTTGAGCCATAGCTGCACAAAAACACAAAAGCTTATATGGATGATATTGTGGTCAAGACCAAGGATAGGGCCACCCTTATTCAAGATTTGGAGGAGACATTTACTAATTTGCGCAAGATCAACTTGAAGCTCAATCCATAGAAGTGTGTATTTGGTGTTCCCTCCGGCAAGTTGCTTGGGTTCTTTGTATCCCATTGCGAGATCGAGGCCAACCCCGACAAGATCAAGGCTATCGAGTAGATTCAAGCGCCAAGGATAGTTAAGGATGTGAGGTGCCTAACAGGATGTGTTGCCGCACTAAGCAGATTCATCTCCAAGTCTGCCGAGCGTGCCCTGCCATTCTTCAAAAATTTGAAGAAGGCAAGTCCTGTGAAGTGGACCCCAGAAGCAGATGCAGCTTTGCAAGAGTTGAAGGCCTACCTGTCCTCTGTGCCTACCTTGGTTGCTCCCAAACCCCAGGAGCCACTGCTGCTATACTCAGCGGCAACCAACCAAGTGGTCAGTGCAGCCTTGGTAGCACATCGAGAAGTGGATGAAAGCAGAGAGTGAGCAGAGACTGGTAGAGTCAGACAAGGATCAGGACAGTAATGAGCACGACAACAAGGGCAACCCCAAGGACGTGGCGAGGAAGAAGGTGGTGCAACACCTAGTGTACTTCGTCGGCTCCTTGTTACAGGGGGCTAGATCGAGGTACTCTGGCGTGCAAAAGTTGATTTTTGGTCTCATCATGGCCTCGAGGAAACTGCACCACTACTTCCAAGCCCATGAGATCACGGTTGTCACTCGTTTCTCGTTGCAATGGATACTCCGAAAACCTGAGGCTACCGGCAAAATAGTGGAGTGGGCTTTGGAGCTATCCAGCTTTGGTTTGAAGTTTGAAAGCACATCAACTGTCCGGCAGGGCGTTGATGAGTTTATTGCGAATGGATGCCAACCCCTAATGAGGAAGTGATGAGACAGCTATCCTCGGCAAGGAATCACCCCAAGAATGGATTATGTATTTTGATGATGCTTTTTCCTACAAGGTGCACGGGCTGGTGTGCTTCTTGTCGCCTCCTCAGGAGCACTTGAAGTACATCGTCGAAATGCATTTTGCACGGTGTCGCGAGTCCTAGATTAGGGGTCCTCGGCGTCCGGTCTATTGGATGTGGGCGGACTGATGGGCGTCGAAATACAAGGTAGAAGATCACCCCTCATGTCTGGTAGGGACTATCGTATGCGTGGATGGCAAGTATAGGTGTCCGGATATGTTATTCCTTTCTGTAAAACCGACTTTGTACAACCCTAAGCCCCTCCGATGTCTATATAAACCGGGGGGTAGATCGGAAGCAGAAAAACAACATTGCTAGGCTAGCTAATCTAGGGTTAGCCGAATTGATCTCGAGGTAGATCAACTCTTGTAACCTCTATACCCTCGAATATAATCAAGCAGGAGTAGGGTTTTACCTTCGTTAAGAGGGCCCGAACCTGGGTAAACACTATGTCCTTTGTCCATAGTTACCATTGGTCCTCAAACGTACAGCTTCGGCCCCGTACCCGTGATCTGCAGGTTTTGACACCGACATTGGTGCTTTCATTGAGAGCTCCGTTGTATCATCTACAGAAGGATCAATGGCGCACCTCTTCACCAACAACGATTCTGCGTCCAGGGAAATCTTTCTCCCTGGACAGGTATTTGTGTTCGAAGGCTTTGTGCTTCGTGCCAACTCAATTGGCTGCCTCGAGCGGGTCGATAGTTATGCTCCCGACCACCAGATCAGGTTTGGAAACCTGAACTACATTGCTAACATCCGAGGAGACCTAGTCTTTGACGGGTTCGCGGCCTCTGCCGCCACTCCATATCCCTGCCAAGACTGCTCTGATCCCCTGTTAGATCCCGTCCAGGGGTCAACACCCATACCCACCTCGGCCTTAGATCGGGGGCAGGTCTCATTGTCCAAAGACGGGCGCGTCAGCCCCGCCGGACTTCTTTCCCTTGTGAAACTCCCAACTGAAGACCCAGATCCAATCTTAGACTTGGTTCTGGGCAACCATCCCGAACTGCCGGGGTCTGCACTCAGCAGGTCCGATGAGGTGTCCCATGCCGAACTCAGCCCAGCAGATCCGTAGTTTTTGGTCCCACTTCTGCTCTTAGATGGAGCGTTGGGTTTGATGTAGTCTCTCGCCATCACGGAGGCCTTACCTCCAAACTGTACCCTGTTTGGATTGGGGGCTGAGCGCGGGGAATTTTATGCCCCACCCACCACCCACTTGATAGCCACTGTCGAGGACTTAACCGACATGTTGGACTATGTGTCCGAAGACATCGACGACATGGACGACGATGCCGAACCAAGCCAAGTCTCACCCATCACGGGGCGTTGGACGGCCACCTCAACCTACGACGTGTACATGGTGGACACTCCGGATAAAAAGAATGACGAAGATAACCCGAGCCCACATGAGGACAAACCCGTCGATAAACCACCAAAGTGCCGACATCAGAGGCACCGCTCACGATCACGTCGGGTGAAGGATAGCTACCAGCACCGGAGATAATGATAATCCGGACAATGCGAAGATCCCGAATACCCCGTCGAGCCCATGTCCAAACAAGACGAGAGGGAAGAGGGTGAACATAGTCCCAAACACGCTGATCATGAAGATTCAGAGGATAGCAACTATATGCCAAAGTCCGAAGAGGAGGCCAGACTCAGTGACGAAGATTTTATCGTCCCAGAGGAACCCCTCGATCAAGAACGCTTCAAGTGGCAACTTATTGCTATAGCCCAGAGCCTGTAAAAGAAGCAGCAGCAACTTAAAGCCAAACAAGATATGCTTAACGAAAGGTGGACTAAGGTCCTGGCCGCTAAGGAATACGACCACGAGCGACCTATTAAAAGTTACCCTAAGCGCAAGCTGCTGCCACAATTCGATGATGAAGCCCTTGAGCCAATACCGTTGAAGTATAATCAGGCAGACCAACCAGACCGACCACCACATGGGCGCGATAAAAAGGCACAAGCCGAACACCAATCCACACCCCCTAGCTGAAGAGGCAGGGAGACGGCAGTCGTGGAATACATGTACGACTTGCAACGTGACCTAGAAAATAAAGCTGGTCAGACCAAATCAATCTATGGATCAAGGGGACGTACCCCGGCGCGAGACAATGGCTATGAAGCCCGGCGTGACGACTGTTACTATGTTCGGGATCAGAACCGAACTCAGATGTTAGACGATCTCCGCCGCGACATTACGCAATATAGAGGGGCCGCACACCCCCTATGCTTCACCGATGAGGTCATGGAACATCAATTTCCGGAAGGGTTTAAACCTGTAAACATCGAATAGTACGATGGAACGATGGATCCAGCCGTCTGGATTGAAGATTTTCTTCTCCACATTCACATGACTCGAGGAGATGATCTCCACGCCATTAAATATCTTCCTCTAAAGCTGAAAGGACCAGCACGACACTGGCTAAACAGCCTCCCAGAAAACTCCATTGGAACATGGAAAGATTTGGAAGATGCTTTTTGGGCCAACTTTCAGGGCACTTATGTCCGGCCACCAGATCTTGACGACTTGAGTCACATAATTTAGCAGCCGAGCAAATCAGCGAATCGGTTCTTAACCAAAAAGAACCAGATCGTAGACTGTCCGGACGCTGAAGCCTTAGCGGCCTTTAAACACAGCGTCCGTGACGAATGGCTCGCCCGACACCTTGGGCAGGAAAAGCCGAAGACCATGGCAGCCTTAACGACACTCATGACCCGCTTCTGTGCGGGTGAAGACAGCTGGTTGGCTCGTAGAAGCAACAGCTCGGGTGACCCTGACACTTCTGAGGTGCGGGACAATATTGGTAAACGTCGTCGCAATAAAAACAAACGTCAAAACAACAACAACGACGACGCAGACGATACGACAGTCAATGCCGGATTCAGCGGTCCCAAATCCGATCAGCGAAAGAAACCTTTTAAAGGCAACAGAGAAGGGCCATCCAGCTTAGATAAAATCCTCGAGAGGCCCTGTCAGATTCATGGAACGCCCGATAAGCCCGCGAACCACACCAACAGGAATTGTTGGGTTTTCAAACAAGCCGATAAAATCAATACCAAACACAAGGGAAAAGGGCCTCCAAGCAAAGATGATGCGAGCCCCGTTAGCCAAACATTGGGGGTCAGAAGCAGTTTCCCCCCGAGGTGAAGACAGTGAACATGATATATGTCACTCATATCCCCAAAAGGGAGCGCAAACGCGCACTACGGGACGTCTATGTCGTAGAGCCTGTCGCTCCCAAGTTTAACCCATGGTCAGCCTGTCCGATCACCTTTGATCGCAGGGACCACCGAACCAGTATCCATCACGGGGGTTTGGCTGCCCTGGTTCTTGATCCAATCATTGACGGATACCACCTCACTAGAGTCCTTATGGATGGAGGAAGCAATCTCAACCTGATATATAAAGATACTCTCTGTAAGATGGGGATTGACCCATCACAAATCAAGCCTAGTAACACTACCTTTAAAGGTGTGATACCAGGAGTGGAGGCCCGTTGTATGGGCTCAAGTACACTGGAGGTAGTATTCGGCTCCCCAGATAACTTTCGCAGTGAAGAGTTAATCTTCGACATCACCCTTTCCGTAGTTGCTACCATGCACTACTCGAGCGATTTGCTTTTGCCGCTTCAATGCAGTCCCGCACTATGCTTACTTGAAGCTTAAAATGCCTGGACATCGTGGCATTATTACAGTCAATGGTAATATGGAGCGCTCACTCCATACTGAAGAGCACACCACGACCCTTGCAGCCAAAGTATATGGCGGCCTTATCAAGCCGAACAGTTCATCGGCCAATAAAGCCAACGACGTACCCAAACGAGTCCGGTCCGTGCATAATAGTGATAAGTCAACAGATCCGGACCGTGATTAACAGTTCGGCGTCCGCCGAGCACCCCACCAGGCTGCGGCTTATGTACCGCGCGTACATAATTACGCACTAAAAATACCTTGGGCGGCACTAGAGGCACACTACGGAAGAGGTCCATTGCAGCTTGACCATAGTTGGACCGTGTATCTCTTTTCCTTTTAATGCAGGTTCATCAAGAGCCCTATTTACAAGATGGTTGTCGCAAGAGATCCTTTTAAGGCTGGCGCGTCCCAACCATCAAATACTCCTCTCAAAGGACTTACTACTAAGGAGAAAAGGCAGGCGTGTGGCGGGGAATCATTGGAGTTTCTTTTCCGAACTATGATTTTTAGGCCCTGTGTTAGACTTTCCCTTATGTAAATTTTCTTCGTTTTCTCTTCGGGCATGTAATATGACCTCAATATTGAACGACATTGCCTTTCATCGATGTGTCAATAAAGATATAAAGAACGCAGGTGATTATCACCTTCTTGGTTGGGTCTTGGGTTTTTTGTTGTCATTTGTGCTCCCCCTTACGTTCGACTGACATATGTGGTTCGACACGGTCTTCATACCAAGGGATGTATTCGGCCCTGCAAAATTCTTAAGTCCGAACACCTATAGGGAACTCTTCGGCGTCCCGGATAAGGCATTATATGCATCAGCTCCGAATCATGTCTTTGGTCTATAGTTGGGTTGCCCGGCTCCTATGTTTGCCACCTTACGTTCTTCAAGTTCAGCTAAGGTAGTAAAGGGAGAAATACTGCTATTGTATTTCTGGTTCGTCTGGTTAAGTACCTCGATGAGAAAGCCGCTATTGTTGATGTCTAGTACGCAACCTTCTCTTTGTAGACGTTGTTGGGCCTCCAAGTGCAGAGGTTTGTAGGACAGTAGCAAATTTCCCTCAAGTGGATGACCAAAGGTTCATCAATCTGTGATAGGCGTAGGATGAAGATGGTCTCTCTCAAGCAACCCTGCAACCAAATAACAAAGAGTCTCTTGTGTCCCCAACACACCCAATACAATGGTAAATTTTATAGGTGCACTAGTTCAGCGAAGAGATGGTGATACAAGTGCAATATGGATGGTAGATATAGGTTTTTGTAATCTGAAAATATAAAACAGCAAGGTAACTAATGATAAAAGTGAGCGTAAACGGTATTGCAATGCTAGGAAACTAGGCCTAGGGTTCATACTTTCACTAGTGCAAGTTCTCTCAACAATAATAACATAACTGGATCATATAACTATCCCTCAAGATGCAACAAAGAGTCACTCCAAAGTGACTAATAGCGGAGAACAAACGAAGAGATTATTGTAGGTGCGAAACCACCTCAAAGTTATCCTTTACGATCGATCTATTCAAGAGTCCGTAGTAAAATTACACGAAGCTATTCTTTCCGTTCGATCTATCATAGAGTTCGTACTAGAATAACACCTTAAGATACAAATCAACCAAAACCCTAATGTCACCTAGATACTCCAATGTCACCTCAAGTATCCAAGGGCATGATTATACAATATGCATCACACAATCTCATATTCATCTATTAGACCAACACAAAGTACTTCAAAGAGTGCCCCAAAGTTTCTACCAAAGAGTCAAGACAAAACTGTGTGCCAACCCCTATGCATAAGTTCACAAGGTCACAGAACCTGCAAGTTGATCACCAAAACGTACATCAAGTAGATCACGTGAATATCCCATTGTCACCACTGATAAGCACATGCAAGACATACATCAAGTGTTCTCAAATCCTTAAAGACTCAATCCAATAAGATAACTTCAAAGGGAAAACTCAATCCATTACAAGAGAGTAGAGGAGGAGAAACATCATAATATCCAACTATAATAGCAAAGCTCACGATACATCAAGATCGTGCCAAATCAAGAACATGAGAGAGAGAGAGAGAGATCAAACACATAGCTACTGGTATATACCCTCAGCCACGAGGGTGAACTACTCCCTCCTTGTCATGGAGAGCGCCGAGATGATGAAGATGGCCACCGGTGATGGATCCCTCCTCCGGCAGGGTGCCGGAACAGGGTCCCGATTGGTTTTTGGTGGCTACAGAGGCTTGCGATGGCGGAACTCCCGCTCTATTGTGCTCCCGGATGTTTTCGGGGTATATTGCTACCTCTTGAGCACTGCGTTGGTTTTCCCTTGAAGAGGAAAGGGTGATGCAGCAAAGTAGCGTAAGTATTTCCCTCAGTTTTTGAGAACCAAGGTATCAATCCAGTAGGAGGATCCTCAAAAGTCCCTCGTACCTACACAAACAAACAAGAACCTCGCAACCAATGCAATAAAGGGGTTGTCAATCCCTTCACGGTAACTTGCAAAAGTGAGATCTGATAGAGATAATAAGATAAGATAAATATTTTTGGTATTTTTATGATATAGATTGGAAAGTAAAGATGCAAATAAAAGTAGATGATAAACTTATATGATAAAAGATAGACCCGGGGGCCATAGGTTTCACTAGTGGCTTCTCTTAAGATAGCATAAGTATTATGTTGGGTGAACAAACTACTGTCGAGCAATTGAAAGAGAAGTGCATAGTTATGAGAATATCCAGGCATGATCATGTATATAGGCATCACGTCCGCGACAAGTAGACCGACTCCTACCTGCATCTACTACTATTACTCCACACATCGACCAACTCCTGCCTGCATATAGAGTATTAAGTTCATGAAGAACAAAGTAACACATTAAGAAAGATGACATGATGTAGAGGGATAAATTCATGCCATATGATATAAACCCCATCTTTTTATCCTCGATGGCAACAATACAATACGTGCCTTGCTGCCCCAGCTGTCACTGGGAAAGGACACCGCAAGATTGAACCCAAGATAAGCACTTCTCCTATTGCAAGAAATATCAATCTAGTAGGCCAAACCAAACTGGTAATTCGAAGAGACTTGCAAATATAACCAATCATACATAAAAGAATTCAGAGGAGATTCAAATATTTCTCATAGATAAACTTGATCATAAACCCACAATTCATCGGATCTCGACAAACACACCGCAAAAAGAGTTACATCGAATAGATCTCCAAGAAGATCGAGGAGAACTTTGTATTGAGATTCAAAGAGAGAGAAGAAGCCATCTACCTAATAACTATGCACCTGAAGGTATATCGTAAACTACTCACAACTCATCGGAGAGGCCTTGGAGATGATGTAGAGGCCCTCTATGGTCGATTCCCCCTCCGTCGGAGCGCCGATGAAGGCTCCAAGATGGGATCTCACGGATACAGAAGGTTGCGGCGGTGGAAATAGTTTTTCGTGCTGCTCCTGGATGTTTTCAGGGTACGTGGATATATATAGGCAAATGAGGTAGGTGAGGGGAGCCACGAGGGGCCCACGAGGGTGGGGGCGCGCCGACCACCCTAGGGCGCGCCCTCTTGCCTCGTGGCCGCCTCGGCTGCTTCTTGACGTCCACTCCAAGTCTCCTGGATTGCGTTTGTTTCAAAAAGATCGCTCCCGAAGGTTTCATTCCGTTTGGACTCCGTTTGATATTCCTTTTTTTCCAAACACTGAAATAGGCAAAAAAACAGCAATTCGGGCTCGGCCTCTGGTTAGTACGTTAGTCCCAAAAATGATATAAAAGTGTAAAGTAAAGCCCATAAACATCCAAAACGAGTAATATAATAGCATGGAACAATAAAAAATTATAGATACATTGGAGACGTATCAAGCATCCCCAAGCTTAATTCCTGCTCGTCCTCGAGTAGGTAATAATGATAAAAACAGAATTTTTGATGTGGAATGCTACCTAGCATAATTCTCAATGTAGTTTTCTTTATTGTGGCATGAATGTTCAGATCCAAATGATTCAAGATAAAAGTTCATATTGGCATAAGAGTAATAATACTTCAAGCATACTAACAAAGTAATCATGTCTTCTCAAAATAACATGGCCAAAGAAAGCTATCCCTACAAAATCATATAGTCTGGCTATGCTCTATCTTCATCACACAGAAAATTTAAATCATGCACAACCTCGGTTTTAGCCAAGCAATTGTTTCATACTTTAGTATTTTCAAACTTTTTCAATCTTCATGCAATACATGAGCGTGAGCCATGGACATAGCACTTGATGTGGAATAGGATGGTGGTTGTGGAGAAGACAAAAAGGAGAAGATAGTCTCACATCAACCAGGCGTGTCAACGGGCTATGGATATGCCCATTAATAGATATCAATGTGAGTGAGTAGGGATTGCCATGCAACAGATGCACTAGAGCTATAAATATATGAAAGCTTAACAAAAGAAACTAAGTGAGTGTGCATCCTACTTGCTTGCTCACAAAGACCTAGGGCATTTTGAGGAAGCCCATCATTGGAATATACAAGCCAAGTTCTATAATGAAAAATTCCCACTAGTATATGAAGGTGACAACATAGGAGACTCTTTATCATGAAGATCATGGTGCTACTTTGAAGCACAAGTGTGGAAAAAGGATAGTAACATTGTCCCTTCTCTCTTTTTCTCTCTTTTTTGGTGGGCTTCTTTGGCCTCTTTTTTGTTGGTCTTCTTTGGCCTCTTTTTTTTGTAAAGTCCGAAGTCTCATCCCGACTTGTGGGGGAATCATAGTCTTCATCATCATTTCCTCACTTGGGACAATGCTCTAATAATGAAGATCATCACACTTTTATTGATTTACAACTCAAAAATTGCAACTCAATACTTAGAACAAAATATGACTCTACATGAATGCCCCCCGGCGGTGTACTGGGATATGCAATCAATCAAGAGTGACATGTATGAAAGAATTATCAAGGTGGCTTTGCCACAAACACGATGTCAACTACATGATCATGCAAAAGCAATATGACAATGATGGAGCGTGTCATAATAAACGGAACGGTGGAAAGTTGCATGGCAATATATCTAGGAATGACTATGGAAATGCCATAATAGGTAGGTATGGTGGCTGTTTTGAGGAAGGTATATGGTGGGTGTATGGTACCGGCAAATGTTGCGCGGCACAAGAGAGGCTAGCAATGGTGGAAGGATGAGAGTGCATATAATCCATGGACTCAACATTAGTCATGAAGAACTCATATAGTTATTGCAAAAATCTACAAGTGATCAAAAAAAGCACTACACGCATGCTCCTAGGGGAAGGGTTGGTAGGAGTTAACCATCGCGCGATCCCGACCTCCACACATAAGGAAGACAATCAATAAATAAATCATGCTGCAACTTCATCACATAGCATTCACCATACGTGCATGCTACGGGAATCACAAACTTTAACACAAGTATTCATCAAATTCACAATTACCCAACTAGCAGGACTCTAATATTACACCTTTATATCTCAAAACAATTGTCAAGCATCAAATTGATCATAGCATTCAATTCACTTTCTATGATAGTTTTTATTATACCCAACTTGGATGCCCATCATTCTAGGACCAATTTTATAACCATAGCAAATACCATGCTGTTCTAAAAGACTCTCAAAATAATATAAATGAAGCATGAGAGATCAACAATTTCTACAAAATCAAGCCACCGCCGTGCTCTAAAAAGTATAAGTGAAGCACTAGAGCAAAACTATCTAGCTCAAAAGATATAAGTGAAGCACATAGAGTATTCTAATAAATTCTAATTCATGTGGCTCTCTCCCAAAAGGTGTGTACAGCAAGGATGACTGTGGTAAACTAAAAAGCAAAGACTCATATCATACAAGACGCTCCAAGCAAAACACATATCGTGTGGCGAATAAAAATATAGCTCCAAGTAAAGTTACCGATAGACGAAGACAAAAGAGGGGATGCTTTCCGGGGCATCCCCAAGCTTAGGCTTTTGGTTGTCCTTGGATTATCTTGGGGTGCCATGGGCATCCCCAAGCTTAGGCTCTTGCCACTCCTTATTCCATAGTCCATCAAATCTTTACCCAAAACTTGAAAACTTCACAACACAAAACTCAACAGGAAATCTCATGAGTTCCGTTAGTGCAAGAAAGAAAAACCACCACATAAGTTACTGTAACAAACTCATTATTTATTTATATTGGTGTTAAACATACTGTATTCCAACTTCTCTATGGTTCATACCCCCCCCCGATACTAGCCATATATGCATCAAAATAAGTAAACAACACACGAAAAACAGAATCTGTCAAAAACAGAACAGTCTGTAGCAATCTATAACTTTCAAATACTTATGGAACTCTAAAATCCTTCCAAAATAGGAAGTCCTAGGAATTTTTTTATTGATTTACTTCAAAAAGAATCAACTCAAAAGCACGTTTCTGTGATTTATTAAAATTATTCTCGTGCGCACAGAAGTTTCTGTTTTTCAGCAAGATTAAATTAACTTTCACCCAAGATGATCCTATAGGTTCTACTTGGCACAAACACTAATTAAAACATAAAACCACATCTAAACAGAGGCTAGATAAATTATTTATTACTAAACAGGAACAAAAAGCAAGTAACAAAAATAAAATTGGGTTGCCTCCCAACAAGCGCTATCGTTTAACGCCCCTAGCTAGGCATTGATAATTTTAATGATGCTCACATGAAAGACAAGAATTGAAGCGCAAAGAGAGCATCATGAAACACGTGACAAACATATCTAAGTCTAGCATACTTCCTATGCATAGGCATCTTATAGGAAAACAAATTATCATAGCAAGCAAAAACTAGCATATGCAAGGAAGCGGAAAGAAACAATAGCAATCTCAACATAACGAGAGGTAATTTAGTAACATGCAAATTTCTACAATCATATTTTCCTCTCTCATAATAATTACATGTGGGATCATAAGAAAATTCAATAAAATAGCTATAACATAAAATATTTTCAACACGATCCACATGCATGCAAAGTTGACACTCTTCCAAAATAGTGGGATTAACATTAACTAAAGGCATGACCTCTCCAAACCCACTTTTATCAAAAATTTCATAAGAATGAACATTCTCCAAATATGTGGGATCTAAAGTTGACACTCTTCCAAACCCACTTTCAATAATATTGCAAACACTATTATCAATCTCATATTCATCATGGGGCTTAAATAAATTTTCAAGATCATAAGAAAAATCACCCCAATCATGATCATTGCAACAAGCAGTAGACATAGCAAAATTAGCATCCCCAAGCTTAGGGTTTTGCATATTATTAGCACAATTGACATCAATAGAATTTATAATAAAATCATTGCAATCATGCTTTTTATTAAAAGATCTATCATGAATCACTTCATAAAGTACTTCGTCACAATTTTCAGATTCACGAATTTCAAGCAAAACCTCATAAAGATAATCTAGTGCACTGAACTCACTAGCAATAGGTTCATCATAATTGGATCTCTTAAATAGATTGGCAAGTGGATGAGGATCCATAAACTTTTAGCAAGCGAAGATGAAAGCAAAAAGAAGATACATGGTAACACAAGCTTGAACGGAAGGACGGCGTATAAAACGGCAAGGGTGAAGTGGGGGAGAGGAAAACGAGAGGCAAATGGCAAATAATGTAATGCGAGGGAGATGAGTTTGTGATGGGTACTTGGTATGTCTTGACTTGAGCGAAGATCTCCCCGGCAACGGCGCCAGAAATCCTTCTTGCTACCTCTTGAGCACTGCGTTGGTTTTCCCTTGAAGAGGAAAGGGTGATGCAGCAAAGTAGCGTAAGTATTTCCCTCAGTTTTTGAGAATCAATGTATCAATCCAGTAGGAGGCTCCTCAAAAGTCCCTGTACCTACACAAACAAACAAGAACCTCGCAACCAACGCGATAAAGGGGTTGTCAATCCCTTCACGGTAACTTGCAAAAGTGAGATCTGATAGAGATAGTAAGATAAGATAAATATTTTTGGTATTTTTATGATATAGATTGGAAAGTAAAGATGCAAATAAAAGTAGATGAGAAACTTATATGATAAAAGATAAACCCGGGGGCCATAGGTTTCACTAGTGGCTTCTCTCAAGATAGCATAAGTATTGCGGTGGGTGAACAAATTACTGTCGAGCAATTGATAGAAAAATGCATAGTTATGAGAATATCTATGCATGATCATGTATATAGGCATCACGTCCGCGACAAGTAGACCGACTCCTGCCTGCATCTACTACTATTACTCCACACATCGACCGACTCCTGCCTGCATCGAGTATTAAGTTTATGAAGAACAGAGTAACGCATTAAGAAAGATGACATGATGTAGAGGGATAAATTCATGCAATATGATATAAACCCCATCTTTTTATCCTCGATGGCAACAATACAATATGTGCCTTGCTGCCCCTGCTGTCACTAGGAAAGGACACAGCAAGATTGAACCCAAAGCTAAGCACTTCTCCCATTGCAAGAAAGATCAATCTAGTAGGCCAAATCAAACTAATAATTCGAAGAGACTTGCAAAGATAAACAATCATACATAAAAGAATTCAGAGGAGATTCAAATATTTCTCATAGATAAACTTGATCATAAACCCACAATTCATCGGATCTCAACAAACACACCGCAAAAAGAGTTACATCGAATAGATCTCCAAGAAGATCGAGGAGAACTTTGTATTGAGATTCAAAGAGAGAGAAGAAGCCATCTAGCTAATAACTATGGACCCGAAAGTGTGTGGTAAACTACTCACAACTCATCGGAGAGTCCTTGGAGATGATGTAGATGCCCTCCATGGTCGATTCCCCCTCCGGCGGAGCGCCGGCTAAGGCTCCAAGATGGGATCTCGTGGATACAGAAGGTTGCGGCGGCGGAAATAGTTTTTTTGTGGCGCTCCTGGATGTTTTCGGGATACGTGGATATATATATATATATATATATATATATATATATATATATATATATATATGTATAGGCGAAGAAGGTAGGTCAGGGGAGCCACGAGGGGCCCACGAGGGTGGGGAGCGCGCCCTCCTGCCTCGTGGCCGCCTCGGCTGCTTCTTGATGTCCACTCCAAGTCTCATGGATTGCGTTTGTTCCAAAAAGATCGCTCCCGAAGGTTTCATTCCGTTTGGACTCCGTTTGATATTCCTTTTCTTCGAAACACTGAAAAAAACCTGCAATTCAGGCTAGGCCTCCGGTTAGTAGGTTAGTCCCAAAAATGACATAAAAGTGTAAAGTAAAGCCCATAAACATCCAAAATGGGTAATAGAATAGCTTGGAACAATCAAAAATTATAAATACGTTGGAGACGTATCATATATGGATATATATAGGTGAAAGAAGTCCGTCAGGGGAGCCACGAGGGGCCCATGAGGGTGGGAGGCGCGCCCTGAGGGGTAGGGCGCGCCCTGGACCCTCATGGCCACCTTGTTTCTTCCCTGACATCTACTCCAAGTCTCCTGGATTGCGTTTGTTCCAAAAAATAACTCTCCCGAAGGTTTCATTCCGTTTGGACTCCGTTTGATATTCCTTTTCTACGAAACACTGAAATAGGCCAAAAACAACAATTTGGACTGGGCCTCCGGTTAATAGGTTAGTCCCAAAAATAATATAGAAGTGTATAATAAAGCCTATTAAACATCCAAAACAGGTAATATAATAGCATGGAACAATCAAAAATTATAGATACGTTGGAGACATATCAAGCATCCCCAAGCTTAATTCCTGCTCGTCCTCGAGTAGGTAAATGATAAAAACAGAATTCTTGATGTGGAATGCTACCTAGCATATTTCTCAATGTAATTTTCTTTATTGTGGCATGAATGTTCAGATCCAAATGATTCAGGATAAAAGTTCATATTGACATAAAAATAGTAATACTTCAAGCATACTAACAAAGTAATCATGTCTTATCAAAATAACATAGCCAAAGAAAGCTTATCCCTACAAAATCATATAGTTAGGCCATGCTTCATTTTCGTCACACAAAATGCTCCCATCATGCACAACCCCGGTTTGAGCCAAGCAATTGGTTCATACTTTTTAACGCGCTTCAACTTTTTCAACCCTCACGCAATACATGAGCGTAAGCCACGGATGTAGCACTATGGGTGGAGTAGAGTATGATGATAGGGATTGTGTGAGAAGACAAAAAAAGGAGAAAGTCTCACATTGACGCGGCTAATCAACGGGCTATGGAGATGCCCATCAATTGATGTCAATGCGAGGAGTAGGGATTGCCATGCAACGGATGCACTAGAGCTATAAATGTATGAAAGCTCAAAAATAAACTAAGTGGGTGTGCATCCAACTTGCTTGCTCACAAAGACCTAGGGCATTTTGTGGAAGCCCATCATTGGAATATACAAGCCAAGTTCTATAATGAAAAATTCCCACTAGTATATGAAAGTGACAACATGGGAGACTCTCTATCATGAAGATCATGGTGCTACTTTGAAGCACAAGTGTGGAAAAAGGATAGTAACATTGTCCCTTCTCTCTTTTTCACTCATTTTTTTCTTTCTTTTATTTTTATTTTGGTGGGCTTCTTTGGCCTCTTTTTTTTATTTTTTATTTGGGCTTCTTTGGCCTCTTTTATTTTTCATAAAGTCCGGAGACTCATCCCGACTTGTGGGGAATCATTGCTTCCATCATTCTTTCCTCACCGGGACAATGCTCTAATAATGAAGATCATCACACTTTTATTTACTTACAACTCAAGAATTACAACTCAATACTAAGAACAAAATATGACTCTATGAGAATGTCTCCAGCGGTGTACCGGGATATGCAATGAATCAAGAGCGACATGTATGAAAGAATTATAAAGGTGGCTTTGCCATAAATACGATGTCAACTACATGATCATGCAAAAGAAATATGACAATGATGGAGCATGTCATAATAAACGGAACTGTGGAAAGTTGCATGGAAATATATCTCAGAATGGCTATGGAAATGCCATAATAGGTAGCTATGGTGGCTGTTTTGAGGAAGATATAAGGAGGTTTATGTGTGATACAGCATATCGTATCACGGGGTTTGGATGCACCGGTGAAGTTTGCACCAACTCTCAAGGTGAGAAAGGGCAATGCACGGTACCATAGAGGCTAGCAAATTGCGGAAGGGTAAGAGTGCGTATAATCCATGGACTCACATTAGTCATAAAGAACTCGTATACTTATTGCAAAAGTTTATTAGCCCTAAAAGCAAAGTACTACTACACATGCTCCTAGGGGAAGGGTTGGTAGGAGTTAACCATCGCGCGATGCCGACCTCCATTCATAAGGAAGGCAATCAAAGAACACCCCATGCTACAAATTTGTCACACAACATTCACCATACGTGCATGCTACGGGACTTGCTAACTTTAACACAAGTATTTCTCAATTTCATAATGACCCAACTAGCATGACTCTAACATTACCAGCTTTATATCTCAAAACAATTATCAAGTATCAAATTTCTCATAGTATTCAAACCCCCAAAAAAAAATTTTTCCCAAAGGGGGGGTTGGGCCCCCGGGGGGGGAAGGGAAATTTTTGGGGGGTGGGAAAAAAAAAACCCCCCCGGGGGGGGGGGGAAAAAAGGGGGAAAAACCCCCTTTTTTTGGGGGGTTGGGTTTTGGGGGGTTTAATTTTGGGAAACCCCCAAAAAATTTTCCCTCCCCCCGGGGGGGAAAAAAAAATTTTTAAATTTGGGTTTTCCCGGGAATGGAAAAAAACCCCCCCCCCAAAAAAAGGGGGGGTTTTTCCCCCCTTTTTTAAAAAATTTTTCCCCAAAATTGGGGAAAGTTTTTAAATGGATCCCAATTTTGGGAATTTTTTCCCCCCCAAAAAAAACCCCCCCAAAAAAAAAAATTTTTTTTTTTCCCCCAAATTTTTTTTTTTCCCCCTCCCCGGGGGGGTTTTAAGGCCCCCAAAATTTTTCCAAAAAAAGGGGGGGGCCCCTTTTGGGGTTCCCCCCCCTTTTCCCAAAACCGGTAAAAACCCCCCCCCAGGGCCCCAAAAGGGGGTTTTGGGGGGGTTTTTTCCCGGGAAACCCCCCTTTCCCCAAAAACCCCCCCAAAAAGGGGGTTTTTAAAAAAAACCCGGGGAATAAAGGGTTTGGGAGGGGGTTTTTAACCCCTTTTTTTTTTAAAGGGGGGGTTTTTTCCCCCCCCCAAAAAAAAAAAATTTTTTTTTTTTCCCCCCCCCCCCCCCCCCTTTTTTTTTTTTGGGGGGGTTTTTAACCAACCCCCCCTTACCCCCGGGGGCCCCCAAAAAAGGGGGGAAAAAAAGGAAAAACCCCCCGGGGCCCCCAAAAAAGGGGGGGCCCCCCCCCCCAAAACCCGGGAAATTTTAAAAAAAAAACCCTTCCCCCCCCCCCGGGGGGGGGGGGGTTTCCCCCCCCAAAATTCCCAAGGAAAAGGAAAAAAGGGGGCCCCCCTTTTTTTCCCCCCCCAAAGGGGGGGAAAAAAATTGCCCCCCCCTTTCCCAAAAAACCCCGTTAAACCCGGAAAAAAAATTTTTCCCCCCAAAAACCCCGGGGAAAAAAGGGGGGGCCCCAAACCAAAACCCTTAAAAAATTTTTCCCCCCCAAAAACCCCCAAATTTTTCCCCCCAACCCCCCAAAAAAGGGCTTTGGGGGGCCCTTGGGTTTTCCCCAAAAAACCCCCCAAAATAAAATTTGGGGACCCCCCCAAAATTTAAAAAAATTTGGGGACTTTGGGGGCCCCCCAACCCCGGGGCCCCCCCAAAGGGGCTTGGAAAAAAAAAATTAAAAAATTTTAAAAAAAAAACCCCCCAAAAAAACCCACCCAAAAAAAGGGGCCCCCCCCCCCCCGGGGGGAAAAAAGGAAAACCCCCCAAAAAAAAAAAAATTTAAACCTTTAACCCCTTTTCCCCCAAAAAGGGGGAAAAAAAAAAACCCCCCCCCCAACCAAAGAAAATTCAGGGGAAAATTAAAAAAGGGGGGTTTTGGTTTAAATTTTTGGGGCCCAAACCCCCAAAAAACCCCCCCGGGGGGGTTTTGGGAAAACCCGGGGCCCCCAAAAAAAAAATTTTAAAGCCCCTTTTAAAAAAAGGGAAAAAAACCCCCCCGGAAAAACCCCCCCCAAAAAAAAAAACCCCAAAAAAAAACCCCCAAGAAAAACCCGGGGGAAAATTAGGCCCCAAACCCCCCAACCCAAAAAAAATTTTTTAAAAAAAAACAAAAAAAAGGGGAAAATTCCAACCAAAAAAAAACCCCCCCAAAAAAATTTTTTAAAAAAGGGGAACCCGGGGCCCCAATTCCCAAAGGAAGCCCCGGAACCCCCTTTTTGGAAGGGCCCCCCAAGTTTTGGGGCCCCCCCCGGGAAAAAAGGGCCCCAAAACCCCCTTTTTTTAAAAATTTTAAAAATTTTTAAAAAAAGAAAAAAAAAAGGATTTGGGGGGGGAAAAAAAAATTTTTTTTTGGGGGACCCCGGGGGTTCCAAAAATTTTTTTGGGGAAACCCCCGGGAAAAAATTTCCCTTTAAAATTTTAAAAAAAGGGAAAGGCTTTTTTTTGGGGGGGGGAATTTTTTAAAAAAAACCCCCCCTTTTTTTTAAAAAAAAAGGGAAACTTTGGGGGGCCCCTTTTTTTTAAACCAAAAAGGGGGTTTAAAAGGGGAAAAACCCGGAAAGGAAAATTTGGGCCCCCAACCCCCCCCCAAAAACCCGGGGAAACCTTTTCCCAAAAAAACCCGGGGAAACCCCCTTTCCCCCGGGGGGGACCCTAATTTTTTTTTCCCTTAAAAAAACCCCAAAAAAAACCCCAAAGGGGGGGGTTTTTCCCCCCAAAGGAAAAAAAAAAAAAAGGGGAAAAAAACCCCCCCTTTTTTTGGGGGTTTTTTAAAAAAAAAAAAAGGGGGTTTTTTCCCCCAAAAAAAAAAAAAAAAGGGGGGGGGGTTTTTTTTTCCCCCGTTAGGGTTTTGGGGGGGGGTTTTTTTGGCCCCTTTTAATTTCCCAAACCCCAAAAGGGGGCCCCCCGGAAAAAAATTTTTTAAAGGGGTTTTTTTCCCCCTTTTTTCCCCCCCCTTTTTTGGGGGGAAAAAAAAAATTTTTTCCCCTTTTGGTTCCCAAAAAAAAACCCCCAAAAAATTTTTTTTTGGGTTCCAAAAAAGGGGGGAAAGGTTTTTTTAAAAAATTTCCCCTTTTAACCAAAAAGGGAACCCCCCAAAAAAAAAGGGGTTTTTTCCCCCCCCCGGAAAAACCCCCAAAAGGAAGGGGGTTTTCCCTTTTTAAAAAAAAAATTTAAAAATTCCCCTTTTTAAAAAAAAAAAAAAAAAATTTTTTTCCCAAAGCCCCCAAAAAAAAAAAATAAAATTTAAAAAAATCCGGGGGGGGAACAAAGGAAAAAATTTTTTTTCCCCCTTTCTTTTTTTTTAAAGGTTTTCAAAATTTAAAAAAAATTTTTTCCCGGGATCCTTTTAAAGGGCCGGAAAAAACCCAAAAAATTTTAAAAAACCCCCCTTTTTCCAAATTCCCGGGTTTTTCCCCTTTAAAATTTTTAAACCCCCTTTTTTTTCCCCAAAAAAACCCCTTTTTTTGGGTTTGGGAAAAACCCCTTTTTTCCAAGGTTTAAAAAAAAAAAAAATTAATTAATTTTTTTGGGGTTTTTTTTCCCCCAAAAAAAAAAGGGGGAAACCCCTTTAAAAAAAAAAAAAAAAAAAATTTTAAAAAGGCCCCCGGGGCCTTTCCGGGGGGGGAAAAAAAATTATTTTCCCCCCCCCCTTTTTTTGGGGGGGGGGGGGGCCCCCTTTTTCCCCCCCCCCTTTTTTAAAAGGGGGGAAAAAATTTGTTTTTTGGGAAAAAAAAATTTTTTTTTTTTTTTCCCCCCCGGGGGGGGGGGAAACCCGGGTTTTAAAAGGGAAAAAAAAGGGGGATCCCCCCCCTTTTAAAAAAAAAATTTCCCCAAAAAAAAATTTCAAAAAATTTTTTAAAAAAAAAAATTAAAAAATTTTAAAAATTTTTTTTTTAAAAGAAAAAAAAAAAAAAAAAAAATTTTTAAAATTTTTTTTTCAAAAAAAAAAGGGGGAAAAAAAAAGGGGGAAATTGCAAGGGAAAAAAGGGGGTTTTTTCCCAACTTTTTTCCCCCCAAACCCCCTTAACCCCCCCCGGAAAAAAAGGAAAAAAAAACAAAAAAAAAAAAGGGGAAAAATTTTAAATTTTTAAAACCAAAAAAATTTTTTGGGGAAAAAAAGGGGTTTAAAAAAAACCTTTTTTCCCAAAATTTAAAAATTTTTAGGAAAAACCAAAAAAATTCAAAAAAAAAAAACCCCAAAAAAAAAAAATTTTTTTAAAAAATTTTTAAAACCCAAAAACCCCCAAAAACCAAAAAAAAAAAAACCCCCCCCCAAAATTTTTTAAAAAAAAAAAAATTTTTTAAAAAAAACCCAAAAAAAATTTTAAATTAAAATTTTTTTAAAGGCCCAAACCTCCGGGGATCCCAAAATTCCAAAAGTTTTCCGTGTTCCCGGGCCCGGGTAAGGGGAAAAAAAGAAAACCAAAAAAAACCCCCCCCCCGGGGCCCCCCCAAAAAAAAAATTAAATTTTTTTAAAAAACCCCCGGGTTTCATTGTTGGGTTTTAAAAAAAAAAAGGAAAAAAAACCCCGGGTTTCCCAAAAAATTTTAAAAAAGGGGTTTCCCCTTTTGGGGGGAAAAAAAATTTGGGGAAAAAAGGGGGGGCCCCCTTTTGGGCCCATTGGTTTTTTTTAAAAAAAAAGGTTGGCCCAAACCCCAAATTTTTTTTTTTTTTTTTTTTTTGGAAATTTTTTTCCTTAAAAAGGGAAAGGGGAAAAAAAAGGGGAAAAACCCTTTTTAAAAACCAACCCCCCAAAAAAAAAAACCCCCCAAAAACCCCCCCAAAATTTTAATTTAAATTTTTTTTCCCCTTTCCAAAAAAAAAAAGGGGGGGGGGGAAAAAAAAAAAAAATTTTTTAAAAAAAATTAAAAAATTAAAAAAATTAAAAAAAATTTTGGAAAAAAAAAAAAGGGGGGAAAAAAAAAAGGGGTTTTTTGCCCAAAAAAATTTTTTTTGGGGGGTTAAAAAAAAAAAAAAAAATTTTAAAAAAAAACCCCAAAAAAAAAAATTAAAAAAAACCCCCTTTTCCCTTTTCCTTTTTTTTCCCCCTTTTTTTTTTTTTTCCCCCCCCCCCCAAAAAAAAAAAACAAATTTAAAAAAAAAATTTTAAAAAAAAAATAAATTTAAACCAAATTAATTTAAAAATTTTTTTCCCCAAAAAAATTTAAAGGTTTTGGTGGTTTTAAAACCCCAAAAAAAAAAAACCCAAAAAAAATTTTCCTTTAAAAAAAAAAAAAAAAGGAAAAAAAACCCCCGGTTTTTAAAAAAGGGGGGAAAAATTTCCCCAAAAAAAAAATTAAAGGGAGGAAAAATTTTTAAAAAAATTTCAAAAACCCAAATTTTGGAAAAAAAACCAAAACCCAAAAAGGTTTCCCGGGGAAAGGGAAGGGGAAATTTGATAAACGGGTCACATCATTAGGAGAATGATGTGATGGACATGACCCATCCCGTTAGCTTAGCATTATGATCGTTACAGTTTCATTGCTACTGCTTTCTCCATGACTTATACATGTTCCTCAGACTATGACATTATGCAACTCCCGAATACCGGAGGAACACTTTGTGTTCTATCAAACGTCACAACATAAATGGGTGACTATAAATATGCTCTATAGGTGTCTCCGAAGGTATTTGTTGGGTTGGCATAGATTGAGATTAGGATTTGTCACTCCATGTTTCAGAGAGGTATATCTGGGCCCTCTCGGTAATACCCATCACTATAAGCCTTATAAGCAACTAATGATTTAGTTGTGGGATGAAGTATTACGGAACGAGTAAATAAACTTGCCAGTAACGAGATTGAACTAGGTATGATGATACCGACGATCGAATCTTGGGCCAGTAACATACCGATGACAAAGGGAACAACATATGCTGTTATGCAGTTTGACCGATAAAGATCTTCGTAGAATATGTAGGAGCCAATATGAGCATCCAGGTTCCGCTATTGGTTATTGACCGGAGATGAGTCTCGGTCATGTCTACATAGTTCTCGAACCCATAGGGTTCGCACGCATAACGTTCGATGATGATATGTATTATGAGTTATGTGTTTTCGATGACTGAAGTTTGTTCGGAGTCCCGTATGAGATCACGGAGGTGACGAGGAGTCTCAAAATAGTCGAGACATAAAGATTGATATATTGGACCGTATTATTCGGACACCGAAAGTGTCCCCGGGGGAACTAATGGGCTACCATGGGCCTTAGTGGAGAGAGAGGAGGGCAGCCAGGGCAGGCCGTGCCCCCCCTTGGAGTCTGAATAGGACAAGCGAAGGGGGGGGTGTCAGTGTCAAAACCGGCGGATCTCGGGTAGTGGGTCTTGAACTATGCGTCTAAGGCTAATGGTAACAGGAGACAGGGGACACAATGTTTACCCAGGTTCGGGCCCTCTCTATGGATGTAATACCCTACTTCCTGCTTGATTGATCTTGATGAATATGAGTGTTACAAGAGTTGATCTACACAAAAAAATACACTTCCGTGATGATACGTGTTTGTCACAGTAGGTCGCGTTTTTTGTCATGCATGTACATCCATGACAAATTTATGACAGAATCAAGATAGTCATACCTGTGCTGTCGTAGAAGTGTTCCATGACATTACCAAAATTATCATCACGGAAGTGTCCACTTCCATGACGGTAAATCGCGCGTCACAGAAATGCTTTCGTCAAGGGTGACCGAGACGTGGCATCCACCATAACGGAACGCCGTTAAGCTATCGGGTCGGGTTTTGGATCCGATAACCCGTTAACAACCCCGACCAATGGGGATTTTCCATGTGTAAAATCATCATTGGCTGGAGGAAACACATGTCTGCTCACCGTTTGGACAGATGTCATCCACTCATTGGACGGAAGACGCCTATGGTACATCGACACGTGGCATGGCCCAATAGAGGCCCATTCCTGTGAAAAGGCCGGCCCAGTAAAAATTAGCAGGCCAGCCCATATAAGGCCTACTTGTGTCAGGTCCATTTAAGCCCACGACCCATACGAGATGAGCCAATTCGGCTCATCAACGACCCGTTAAAGATTTGACACCATTGCAGCCCATCGTCAGTTCGAGCCCATTAACAGCCCGCTATATATCTGGGCTCAATATCGGCCCGATGAGATTTCGGCTTGTTAATGGCCCGTTTAATGGATGTGCCAATTTTTAGGATGTACATCTTTCGGCCTTTTAGCGACCCATTTAAATGTTGGGCTAGTTTCCGGCCCAGTGTGTCTTTCAGCTTGTTGACGGCTGAGGGAGTCCTGGACTAGGGGGTGTCCGGATAGCCGAACTATCATCTTTGGCCGGACTCCAAGACTATGAAGATACAAGATTGAAGACTTCGTCCCGTGTCGGGATGGGACTTTCCTTGGCATGTAAGGCAAGCTTGGCGATACGGATACGTAGATCTCCCACCATTGTAACGGACTTTGTGTAACCCTAGCCCTCTCCAGTGTCTATATAAACCGGAGGGTTTTAGTCCGTAGGACGAACAACAATCATACCATAGGCTAGCTTCTAGGGTTTAGCCTCTTTGATCTCGTGGTAGATCTAATCTTGTACTACCCATATCATCAATATTAATCATGCAGGAGTAGGGTTTTACCTCCACCGAGAGGGCCCAAACCTGGGTAAAAACATCGTGTCCCTTGTCTCCTGCTACCATCCGCCTAGACGCACAGTTCGGGACCCCCTACCTGAGATCCGCCGGTTTTGACACCGACATTGGTGCTTTCATTGAGAGTTCCTCTCAGGTCGCCGCTATCGTGAAGGATGCCTCGCCCCGCCTTTTAAAGACGGCACTGCTGCTAAAGGAGCTTTGCCATCGCCAAACTCTCCGACTAGTCGGCTTTCTTATGACCGCTGCTCGTCGCCGCGACCGACGATGACTTCTCGGTCATCAAAAGCAATCTTCACGTTAACTCGAGCTTGCCGAGTAGCTAGATCCGATGGAGCTCTCCTCCTTAAACAAGCTCTTGGATCGCACGCCGCCAGGAGTCGCCATGCATCACGATCGATTGGGCCTAAAACGATCCGAGAGAGATCAACTCTCCTGTGCTACCCACCACGTTGTTGTGGTGGAGGAACAAGACGCGACCGCTCTTCTATATTAAGGACTAGCTATGTCCGATTCCCGACCCTCCATGCCGGATTCCCGCGGAGGACGGACGCCGATCAAGTCCTGAACCTAAAGTCGAGCAATGGGCTGGATTCATTGGACAATATCCAAAACCCAAGTTCCAAGTTCGAAACTTTTCGCCTTTGAGTCTTAGATTGACGGGTTCCAATTTAATTCCACCCGCCCACCCAAACATAAGCGATCTATCCCGAATCCGCAAGAGCCCGCTGAAACAAGACACCATTATCGGGCGATTCTCCCGTTATGGACAGATAAAGGATCATGCGAGGAAGACGCAATCTCACTTTTCTGCAATAATTGCACGGACAAGCGAATCCTAAACGCCATAAGTCGTCGTGAAATTACACGCTTTGCCGACTTGGCATCCATAGTATGAAAGTACTGTGCGATGGAGAGCGCCTGGAAAACCGAGACCAATTTTTGGGATAATCCGGCTCCGAATACAACCCTAGTCTGAAATAAAAGGGTGCATCATCGCCATGCACCTGGGTTAAATACCAAAAAGCAAAAAACCCCTAAAGGGCACGAAACCGTACTGGAGGGATGGCTCAATGGACCCTGCAAAATTCATAGTACAGAGGGCGCCACCCCAACTCATAGCCTTCGGGCATGTTGGATACTACGGCAGGTGGCCAAAAGTGGCGAAGAGCTTCTAGCCCCAGAGAACCAGCCCAGCAACACCAGTACGGTACTAACAGTCTTCGAGACTTTCGCAAAAAATAATATGCGGAAACGAACACTCCGCAACCTTGCCGAAGTCTACCAAGTAGCAACAATAAACCCATGGAGTGACACGGCTATTACCTTTAATGCCAGTGATGAACCTAAATTCCGAATAGCCCGAGCACCAGCCACATTGGTTCTCAGTCCAATAGTGGACGGCTTTCGCCTTACTAAGGTACTCATGGACGGCGGCAGCGGAGTAAACCTCATTTACGAGGAAACCCTTCGAAAAATGGAAATAGACTGGAGCCGCATTGAGCGAAGCAGCACAACCTTTAGAGGAATAATCCCTAGTCAGAAGCATGTTGCACAGAAAAATCACACCGATGTGGTGTTCGCTCACGGACAATTACAGTCCGAGGAGGTCACGCTCAAGTGGCCCTGCTCAAAGAACGGATATCACGCTTTATTAGGGCGAGAGGCATTCACAATTTTTCAAGCTATACCCCATTACGGGTACATGAAGCTCAAAATGCCCGGCCCAACGGAATCATCACTCTTGCCAGTGAACCGAACATAGCACTCCGCGCCGAAAATAAGTGTCGGTGTACTAAGGTAGGGGTACCTCAGTACCCCAACTTGTGCACGGGCAGTTGCAGCTTCCCGCGGCAGGGTTTACCACGTGCTCGCCGAAGACCTTCATGCTCCATGTCAAACCATTCAAAGACGAAGCATACAAGACAGAAGATCAAGACCCCGGCAAGCGGAGCTTGCCGGGAAGGCCGTTCCAGGCTCAAGGTTACATCACTCACGCAAGGCCCTAGCAAGAGGAGCTCGCCAGGAAGACTAGAAGATTACATCATAGAAGACACGCCGGCGCTTATATGCGTCGGCAAGGGCCCGGAAGCGACAAGTTACAGAGCCCGCAAGCTCCCGGTCCGCAAGATCAAGACCCGGCAAGGTACTTGCCGGAGAGAAGCGCCAGGTGCTCCGCCCCAGCTCATCAGCCCACGCGTGCCTCGGGCCTTCCAGGACGCGTGGCGGATGGCTGTGCAGCCGGGGACACGGTGGCACTTCACGGTGGTGAATCCATCGCCGGGCGCACGGAGACGCAAGGGCGGGAGCTTTTGGGGTCGACGGTGACGGGCATTAAATGCCCTTGTCCCCATCACAAAGTAGGTAGCGACCACTGCTCATGCAATCGTAGCTTCACCGTTCCGACTGCTCCAACTACCACCTCTTTTACATTTTTACCCCTTTCTCCCACGCTGCCACTGCTGGCGCCCCTTCCGACTATAAAAGGGAGGCCCATGCGCACGAGAAGGGGTTCGGTTCGCTAGTTCGGTTCAAGCCTTTGCAACTCTCGCCGTGTAGCTGCCATCAGAGCTCTTCCAGCTCCCGAGCTCAATACAAACGCAGCAGCAGAGGAGTTTTATCTCCGGAGAGCTCCGGCCGGGTAAAATCCGCCACAGGCTCGCCTCGATCTGCTCTCTCAGGCTCCCTCCGCCTCGCATCAAGACAGACAAAGGGGCCCCGCCCCATAGGTGTCCGCGGGGGTAGATCTCCCGCATCTTTGGCGCGCTGTAGGGGCGCGAGGTTGTGCGGACTGATCCGCGTTGCTGGCGCGCTCTTCATCAACCTCTCCAGCCACAAGAATCTCGCCAACAATCGCGCCATGGCCCAAGAAGAAGGCTTGGAGGTTGAGGTCTGCTCGTTTCATCCGCCGCCACCGAGCCAACGGTGGGCGGAGGAGACGCTGCCGGAAGGGTGGTCGCCGCGAGGACACCCGCGCGCCACCGATCAAGGACAGACGGATGACCGCGCTTCGGTCTCCGTGGATCCACGCCCATCTCAGCGACGACAACCCAGCAGCGCCATACCACGGGAGGTGGTATCCGCCGCCGGGCAAGGACACGCCGGAGGCTCGCGGGATGCTCCGACCAACGCCCGGACACAAGCAAAGCGGCGGCGCCGGGCAGACCTCGCCTTCTAACACCGTTAGAGTCCGGCATACCCGCGCCTCGCACCGCCGCTCCCGCTCCCCTCCACTCCGCAGCGCCGTAAGGGCGCAACGCGCCTCGACTTCTCCGCGGCGACAAGGCCAAGACCGAGGGCTACCATCAAGAGCTGGTCGCCGCTAACAACGACTTTCACAGCAGCGGCGACCTCGCTGCCGCGCAAACCGAGAAGACGAAGGCGACGGCGATAAGAGCGCCGGGTGCAACCACTATGCACTCCCCCGCCGCGAAGCGAAAACGCCGCCCGCGAACAACACCGACGACGGCTCCACGGCATCGCCGGATCCGCGGACTCGCCGGGATCAACGCCAGTCCTCGACGACCGGCGCATAAGAAGACGCCGACCACGATCGAGCGCCGCCGAGAAGCTCGGCGACAATCAGACCGAGGGCTGGGAACGCTGTCGACGAGCAAGACGCTACCGGTGAACCCGGCGACCGCCAGACGCTGCAGGCTGCCATGCGCTCACCCGCGAAGCCGCGCGCGCCCAAAGGGCTCCAGCATGAAAAATTTCAAGCCCGACGCATCGAGAAGTACGACGGCAAGACGCACCTCGAATTCCTCGGTGTCTACACCATCGCGTGCAGGCTGCCGGGCGCGACGAGAAGATTCTAGCGAACTACTTCCGCCGTGCTTAAGCCGAACGCTCATTCTGGCTTATGCACTTGCCGGAAGCTCCATTTCTTCTTGGCGGATTTTGCCATCAGCTTGTTGGCGCCTTTCATCGGGCGCCACAAACCCCATGGCCGGAGAGCGATCTCCACATTTTGGCCCGTATGGAAGGAGAATCTCACGCAAGTATATCCAACGCTTCACCGTGTGCAGCACAACATCCTCGACGTCCACCCCGCCACGGTTATCGCTGTTCCACCGAACGCGGCGTAACCGCCAGATGCGTGAAGAGATGGCGGCGACCAAGATTCGGGATGTCACGAGCTCTATGCTCGTTGATAAGGCGACGCTGCAGAAGAGGGGAGGAGACTCCCGGGAGGATGTCAAGCGCAGAGGAAGCGAGAGCGATGACTCCGCCCGCAAAGAAGAGCCGCGCGCGAACAACCAAGGAAGAACAAGAAGAGGTGCTTGCCGCCGAGAAGTCCGCAAGGAGGCTCCCGCCAAGCAAACACAGCTTGCTTCTCCGGCAAGGAGCTCTGCCTCAGAAGCGGCAGCCGACAAGCAGGACGGCTCCGGCAAGCAATATCAAGCAAAATCCACCGCACTAAGGGCCACGATCTCACCAATCGCAGCGCGCCGAGTACCTCGCCGAGCAGCAAAAAGCTGAGTACGAGAGGCGCGACAAGGAGAAGGCCCAAGGTGGCGGAGGAGAACCGAGCAAGAAGCGGCCGCTCAATGGCCGGGAGGACGCCATGACAAGGCCAAGCAGCGGCAAGGTGATCGACCTCCCCGGGCCGCGACAAGGATGAAGAAGACGACACGAAGACATGGAAGATGAGGATAACAGCGAGCAGGAGTTCCGTAAGGCCACGGAGGTCCAGGTGCGTCGACGGTGGCGCCTCTCGCACACCTCCCACCGCCAGCCAAAACAGTGGGTGCGTGAGGTGAATGCAGCGAGCCGCCTGCGGAGTCGCAAGCAGTTCCTCAAATGGTCCAAAGACGCCCATCATTTTTGATCTTGAGGATCACCCTGACCGCACCACCGCGGTCGTGCTTGCCGATGCTGGTCTCACCCACCATCCGCAACCTCAAGGTCACCAAATGTTGGTTGACGGCGGGCCGGGCTGAATTTGATCTCCTCTGCTGTGATCAAGAAACTCCAAATTCCAGATGGCGAAGCTCAAGAGACCGTTCTTTCCAAGGAATCAACCCGGACGGAGCAAGCCCAAGGAAAGATCACTCGCCGGTGACCTTTGGCGGGAGCTCAATTTCAGGATCGAAGCATCACTTTCGACGCCGCCGATATTCCGCTTGCCATACAATGGAATACTCGGCCGCCCCGCCTCGCCAAGTTCATGGCAGCTTCCCATTATGCTTATAACGACTTCAAGATGCCGGGCCGATAAGCGCCATCACCGCCCACGGCGACAAGAAGGATGCGCTTATCGCACCGACAAGATCTACCGATGCGGCAGCCGCGTCCGACAAGAATACACTTGCCGCTGAAGCTCCCGGGGAAGAAGACGAAACCAAGTCCGCAAGTGCTCGGGACCCACTCCGCAACCGCACCTCTTTGAGTGCTGCGCTGCCGCCGAGGACGCCCGCCGAGCTCCACCGCAAGTGAAGGCCAAGTCCGACAAGGACAGCTCGTGCTCGCCCGCAAGCGCATTCTCCCGGAGCGCTGCGCTGCCCGAGGACGCGCCATCGAGCTCGAGGAAACAGAGATGTACAGCCAAAAAAACTAAGCCCGCAAGAACAGCTCGGTGCCTACTTCGCAAGCGCGCTCTCCGGAGTGCTGCGCCGCCGTCGAGGACGTGCCATCGAGCTCCACCGGCCAGCTCTGGTGCCTACTCCGGCAAGCGCACCTCTCCGGAGTGCTGCGCCGCCGTCGAGGACGTGCCATCGAGCTCCACCGCCAGCTCGTGCCTACTCCGGCAAGCGCACCTCTCCGAGTGCCGCGCCGCCGCCGAGGACGTGCATCGAGCTCCACCGCCAAGATAGCTCGTGCCTACTCCAGCAAGCGCACCTCTCCGGAGTGCTGCGCCGCCGTCGAGGACGTGCCATCGAGCTCCACCGGCCAGTAGGGCAAAGAAAGCAGCCAGCTTCAAACTTTTGAGTTGTATTCCCTGAAAATTCATACCTTGTATGGAGAACTCAGCGATAGGGGTCTAATCGTGGCTAAGTTGCGCCCTTGGTTTGTTTCGAGCACGCCAACGATTTGAGTGAGCTGCGACAAGTGTCGCGCCCTTGTTTCGTTTCCGAGTCCGCTCAACAAACACAAGTGCGCTGCAACTAGCCCGACAAGTTCTTCCTGCCGGAGGCAACACCGCCAGCGGGCTGCTGATGTTCCGCACTCAGCAAGTGTGTTTGCGCCGGCAGGTTCCCCGGAAGCGTGAGGGTGAAAACGTACAAGGGAGGAAATCAAGGGAGAAGTGCGGCCTTGCCAGATCGCAGAAGACGGAAAAGCTAAGTCGTGCAGAGCACTCCTTAGTTCCATGCTTTTTATATTATGTTCCTCGTGCGTTCGTCCTTTGTATGCAATACCTGTGCGCGGAGGAACCTACCCGCGGATAGCCGCACCCTTGTCTTGTTTCCGAGCACGCTCAACGACTTAAGCGAGCTGCGACAAGTGTCGCGCCCTTGTTTCGTTTCCGAGTCTGCTCAGCAAGCTAAGTGCGTCGCGACTAGACGCGGCAAGGTTGCTTGCCGGTAAGACCTTGGCCAAGCAGGCTGCTTCGAAGTTCAAGACTCAGCCAAGGCAAGGGCCCTTCACGCAAGTTTCCCTAGAAGCGAGGGTAAAAGCGCACAAAGGGTGTAAAGCGTAGGGTGTAACATAGCAAGCCTTGCCGTGAAGATGCCCTTCGTATGAGAAACTTGTGCGCGGAGGAGCTAAGTCGTGGCCCGATTCGCCCTTGGTTTGTTTCCGAGTCCGCCAACAAACACAAGCGCTGCTGAATCGCCCGCAAGGTTGTTGTCGGAAGCAAGACCGCCAGCGGGCTGCTGATGTCCCGCACTCAGCAAGCATGTTCGCACCGGCAAGCTTCCCGGGAGCGTAGAGTATAAACATACGAAGGGCAAGGCACGGCATCGCATTGCAAAGTTACACAGAAATAATTTATATACATATACATGTAAATAATGAAACTGTTGCAGAACTAGCTCAGCTGTTTTCATGGCTGAAATTACAGCAACAAGGAGAAACCAGAAGAGCACACCAGCTCTCGGTCCCGCAAGCCGAGTTGCCGGGGCTGCGAAGTATCGAGATTCATCTCCGCAAGCCGAGTTGCTTTGGGGCTGCGATATCGATAAGTTTTTCATCCTCGCCATGCATCCTCTCATGGACCGGGAAAGCGGGCTGCGTCTTTGAACGAAGCGTGTCTTGTAAAACCCGCGCGGAGGAGCCAAGTCGTGGCCCGCTTGGCGCCTTTGGTTTGTTTCCAGAACGCCAACGATTTAAGTGAGCTGCGACAAGTGTCGCGCCTTTTGTTTCGCTTTCGAGCCCACTCAACAATTTAAGTGAGCTGCGACAAGTGTCGCGCCTTTGGGTTGTTTCCGAGTCTGCTCAACAAACACAAGTGCGCCGCAATCGCCCGCAAGGTTGCTTGCGGAAGCAACACCGCCAGAAGGCTGCGATGTCCCGACTCAAGAAGCGTGTTCGCTACCGCAAGCTCCCAAAGCGAGGGATGGGAACATACAAGATACGAAGTCAAGTAAAAGACGCGGTCCGACAAGCCGCCTCTTTTCATTAAAAACATCCTAGTTTAGTACAAGTCCATAGAGGATGAAAAACATGATGGAGATGATTACATATTTTAAATGCAACTAAGGCCCGAGGGCTTACAAATTGAAAGATAAGATGCCCGAATCCCTCTCCTGCTTTCTCTGCTCAGAGTTCGTGAGGTAGGTCAAGGATGCCCCGCAAGAGAAGCTTGCCGGAAGGGCAAAGGGCCGGAGCGACGGGTGAAGTGACCTCGCCTGCACCACGATCACGGGCGTGGATGCCCTAAAACCGCGACGCGCCGCCCACGATCCCACGACGCCGAATCGACGCGCGGCTGCCACGGAGGGATGCGGCAGATGCGAAAGTGGATTCGATGTGTCATGGGCCGCGGTGCCCGCAATCGCTTTGGGCCTGGCCCAACAGCGCCGCACCGCAGTGTGGCCCAGCCCGGCTCTGTCGGTGTAGATTAAGGTAGGGGTACCTCAAGACCCCAACTTGTGCACGGGATTGCAGCTTCCGCGGCAGGGTTTACCACGTGCTCGCCAAGACCTTCATGCTCCATGTCAAACCATTCAAAGACGAAGCATACAAGACAGAAGATTAAGACCCGCAAGCGGAGCTTGCCGGAAGGCCGCTCTGTGCTCAAGGTTACATCACTCACGCAAGGCCCCGCAAGAGGAGCTCGCCAGAAGACTAGAAGATTACATCATAGAAGACACGCCGGGCGCTATATGCGTCCGGCAAGGGCCCGGAAGCGACAAGTTACAGAGCCCGCAAGCTCCCGGTCCGCAAGATCAAGACCCGGCAAGGTACTTGCCGGAGAGAAGGCCAGGTGCTCGCTCCAGCTCATCAAGACACGCGCGCCTGGGCCTTCCAGGACGCGGGCGGATGGTCAGTGCAGCCTGGGGACACGGTGGCACTTCACGGTGGTGAATCCATCGCCGTGGCGACGGAGACGCAAGGGCGGAGCTTTTGGGGTCGACGGCGACGGCATTAAATGCCCTTGTCCCCATCACAAAGTAGGTAGCGACCATCGCTCATGCAATCGTAGCTTCACTGCTCCCCGCTTGCTCCAACTACCACCTCTTTTACATTTTTACCCCTTTCTCCCACGCTGCCACCGCTGGCGCCCCTTCCGACTATAAAAGGGAGGCCCATGCGCACGAGAAGGGGTTCGGTTCGCTAGTTCGGTTTGAAGCCTTGCAACTCTCGCGCCGGTGTAGCTGCCATCAGAGCTCTTCCAGCTCCCGAGCTCAATACAAACGCAGCAGCAGAGAGGAGTTTTATCTCCCGAGAGCTCAAGCCGGGTAAAATCCGCCCGCGTGCTCGCCTCGATCTGCTCTCTGTGCTCCCTCCGCCCTCGTACCGCACAGACAAAGGGGCCCCGGCCCCATAGGTGTCCGCGGCGGGCAGATCTCCCCCGGCATCTTTGGACTCCTTAGCCACTCTCGCGCTCGGTGTAGCTACTACTGTAGCTCTTCAAGCTCCCGAGCCCAATACAACCAAAGCAGCAGTAGGAGTTTTATCTCTCCGGAGAGCTCCGGCCGGGTAAAATCCGCCCAGCGTGCTCGCCTCGATCTGCTCTCAGGCTCCCTCCGCCTCGCATCAAGACAGACAAAGGGGCCCCGCCCCATAGGTGTCCGCGGCGGCGATCTCCCCGCATCTTTGGACTCCTTAGCCACTCTCGCCGGTGTAGCTGCCATCAGAGCTCTTCAAGCTCCCGAGCCCAATACAACCAAAGCAGCAGAGGAGTTTTATCTCTCCGAGAGCTCCGGCTGGGTAAACCCGCCTGCTGCTGCTCGATCTGCTCTTCAGGCTCCCTCCGCCTGCATCGCTGCATAAGGGCCCGCCCCATAGGTGTCCGCGGGCGGCAGATCTCCCCGCAATAAGACAGCCGACTAGCCCTCGAGGCACTATCCAAGCCCTAGCGGTCAAGAACTCACTCGCACAAGGCCCACGGTGAACAGCGACGATGTGATACTCGATAAGAGATCCAAGTCCACCTCTTTTAAACCAGTGGACGAAATAGTCAAATTCCAAGTCCATCCAACGGACCCTACAAAGACGGCCTCCATTGGGGCATAGTTAAACCCTGATGTCGATGCCGCACTACGAGAATTCCTACGCGAAAATTGGGACATCTTTGCCTGGCACCCCTCATACATGCCAGGAATCCCACGCCGGCTGGCCAAGCACAGCCTAAATATCCTAAAAGGATTCAAGCCAGTCAAACAGGCTCTTCGGCGTTTTTTTTTTGACTGAAGACTGCAGGGCTTACACCCCACAACATTTTATTAAAACTTAAAACAGCAAGTACAAAGAAAAGTTCCTTAAGAAAAGGAACAAAACAGAAGAAAAGCAGTAAAAACTGTGTACAACCTATTCTAAAAAGAGAAAGAAAGATCTAACTATTCATAAAAAAAGTGTTGACCTCTCAAGGAGGAAGGAAATCAATCCATTTAAGCAGAGCCTCCCTGTGTTTTGTCTTGATTCTGTGAGCCGAAGGAAATGTCCCGACAAAACCATTTCTCCACCGCCTCAAGGTAGGTCTGATATACCGAAAGCTTTATCATTCCCGACTTTCCAGATATTCCACCGAGTGAGGAAAACCACTTCAGAAAAGAAAGGCTTATTGAACTCCTTCCTAGCATGGCATGCAATCTGAACCATATCCTGATTGTTGAGCCATGTGATTTGTAGATAGTTCCACACCCTCATGCTGAAGCTACACTGAAAAAACAGATGATTCCTGTCTTCAAGAGCTCCTGTTGGGCAAAGAACACATTCAGGCCCATCATTAATCTTCCACTTCCTGCGCTGAATCATATCCTTGGTGTTTACTCTATCCATAATGACAAGCCAGGCAAACATTTTGATTGTCATAGTACATCATGACTTCCATACCCAACATAGCAGAGGGTTAGTTGGAATTGGGTCATGGACCAAGTCATAATATTTCTTGGCTGTGTATCCAGCTTTCTTCCCATGTTTCCAATACCAGCAATCCTTAGAATTAGCATCCAAGGAGATATCAGCCAGTATTTCAGAGAGTTGATTGAGCTCCCTGTAGGCCATTTCATATAATGGCAGAGAGAACATACTATGAAACTCACCAGTGTCCAACACTTCCAAACAGAGGAATTCTTTTGTGTGCGGAAAGAGAACAGCCTGGGGAATCTATCCTGAAGTGGAATGCAAGAGTTATCCACTTCCCAAGAATTGGACCAGAAAAGCAAGGAGTCACCTTTTCCAACACATACCAAGACACACCCTGAATTTGTCCATTAGCTTACATATGTCCCTCCACCAAAAAGAGCCACACATAGCAAAGGTCATGTGGAACTCTCTCGATAATAATAACTGTCCCAGATCAAATGAACCCATGGTACATCAACTTTGTTATAGAACTTATTGAGGAACTTCATTAACAAAGCTTCATTCTGCAGCCCTGTGTTCAGGATGCCAATCCCACCTTTAATTTGGGTCTATGCACCAATGGCCAGCAGCCAGAGAATTCCCTTTATCGCCATACTTTCTCCAAAGGCATTGTCTTTGTATTCTTTCCAGCTTGTTTCAAAATCCCTTGTGGAATAGATAAACTACAGAGGAAGAAGATTGGCAATGAGGAGATAACAGAATTGACCAACGCAGTCTGCTACCTTGAGGCGTAAAGCAAGAGCTAGCAATAACCTTCTTTCCATGTAGTCAACAAGTGGTAATAGATCCACAATTTTGGGCTTAGTGGTGCCCATCGGCAACCCCAGATATGTAAATGGCATCACCCCAGCTGACATCCAAATTGAGCAGCAAGAACATTGGCGAATTGGCATCCACATTAATTGGGTACATTGAAGATTTGTGGTAATTAATCTGCAATCCAGTTGCAAGAGAGAAAGAGTCTAGAACAGTTTTTAGCACCTCTAACCGAAAGCAGCACTCAAAGAGCCACAAACAATAAGGTATCATCAACATATCGAACCAATCGGATAGTCAGGATCATGAGTTACTAGGGTAAAGAAAGAAGTCCTTTATCGAGGTGATCATTAATCATAGTCTCGCAAAAGGTCAAGAAGAAGCACAAATAGCAAAGGTGAGATAGGATCACCCTGCTTTACCCCACACTTACACTTGAAATGGCTACCTGGAACCCCATTAAGCAGGATTGATGAGGTTGTAGAGGACAACAATTGTTGTATCCAAGAAATCCACTTATTCTCAAATCCCTTTGCCACCATTATTTTTATAATTGCCTCATGTTGTATTGAATCAAATGCTTTTTCAAAATCCAACTTGAGCAACATGATTGGCCTTTTCGATTGATTGCACTGATGAATGTACTCAAAAGACCATGCAATGCAATCTTGAATGGACCTAGATTTGATAAAACCATACTGATTCTTGTGAACACATTTAGTTATTTCATCCTGAAACCTGTTTGCAGCAAGTTTAGTGAGGAACTTCAACCCCACACTTGTCAATGAGATTGGCCTAAAATCACTGGCAGTTTCAGGTGACAGCTTCTTGGGGATCAGAGTTATGTATGCCTCACTAAGATTCTCTAGTTTATCAGCTCCAGCATGAAACTCATTAAATAAAGTAATAAAGTCACCAGAAATGATTGGCCAACATTTTTTCGTAAAAAGACCATTAAAACCATCAGTCCAGGGCTTTGTCAATTGGCAATTCCTTGATAACCTGCTCAATCTCCTTGACCTCAAATGGCTTGGTGAGAACATCCAGACTGTACCCTAGGGATTAGTGAAAGAATGTCATTACCCATGAAAATTGGTTTCACAGCCCCATTCTCGCCTTTGAAAATCTCCGTAAATTCCTTTGCAATTATGTTATGATCGAAGAAACCGATCCATCCGACAACCGCAGAGTGGCAATTGAATTTTTCCTATATCTTTCAGTTGCCATTGCCTGGAAGAATTTTGAGTTTTCCTCACCCACCTTGATATATCTAATAGTGCATCTCTTCTTCCAATATAAAAACTGCAGATGGAGCAGATGATCATGGTGTGATTTCACCAATTTTTTGAAATTGGATTCAGGTAAAAATAAAGGCCTCGAGTCTTCCAAATCATCCAGCCAAAATATCACCCAGTTACATTTCTCAATCAGACATTTAATATGAGATAAACCCTTCTGCCATTTGTTGAGAGCAAACCTCAAAGATTTTAGTTTATCCATAATAACTACTGATATGTGAGACTTGTGAGACTGCTTTTGCCAGACCTGTTGAACACACTCCATAAAACCAGGTTGATGGACCCAATAATTCTCAAATCTGAAAATGTGAGTGAGGGAGTCCTGGACTAGGGGGTGTCCGGATAGCCGGACTATCAGTATCCGCCGGACTCCTGCATCACGAAGATAGAAGATTGAAGACTCCGCTCGTGTCCCAAGGTACTTTCCTTGGCGTGGAAGGCAAGCTTGGCAATACGGATATGTAGATCTCCTACCATTGTAACCGACTCTGTAACCCTAGCCTCTCCGGTGTCTATATAAATCGGAGGGCCTTAGTCCGTAGGGACACAACATTACATCTCAACAATCATACCATAGGCTAGCTTCTAGGTTTAGCCTCCTTGATCTCGTGGTAGATCTACTCTTGTACTACCCATATCATCAATATTAATCGAAGCAGACGAGGGTATTACCTCCATCGAGAGGGCCTGAACCTGGTAAAAACATTGTGTCCCTCGCCTCCTGTTACCATCCGCCTAGACGCACAGCCGGGACCCCTACCCGAGATCCGCCGGTTTTGACACCGACATTGGTGCTTTCATTGAGAGTTCCTCCGTGTCGCCACCGATAGGCCTGATGGCATCTTCAACCATCAACGCTGTCCAGTGGTGAGACTTTTCTCCCGGACGGATCTTCATATTCGGTGGCTTTGCATCGGGCCAATTCTCTTGGCCATCCGAGCAGATCGAAGCTACGCCCTGGCCGTCAGTCGATTCGAAGCCCAAACTTCACGGCCGACGACCAAGGAGACTTGATCTTCGACGGACTCGAGCCACAGCCAAGCGCCACCGACTCGGACGACGGGCATGGTCCAGCTCGCCACGGACAAGTGCTTTGGTGGTCAGATTAATCCGCCCGGTTACTAGCCCGAGCCGATTGCCCATGACGAGGGCCGGTGGATAGACGCCACCTGGGCTTCAACATCTACGGCGATGGAGCCGAATACCAATCTTGTCCTCGCGAACTCGTGATCCCGAGGCGCCGGACCTCGCCGACTCCGAGCCTCCCGCCCCGCCAATTAAACCAGATTGGGCGCCGTTATGGAATTCACCGCCGACATCTTTCAAGACTCGCTTTTGGCGATATCCTGAATTCTCTCAAGCATCTCTCGCTATCGAGAATCTGGCCGGACTATGGCCGTAACGGTTGAGTACTGGACGACGAAGAAATTCAGAGCCCACCCACCACCCACTTTGTAGCCACCGCCAAGGATTTAACCGACATGCTAGACTACGACTCGGCGACATCGACGCTTATGGACGACGATGCCGGAGACAACAGACCCAAAGACCCACAGTGGCAATCGAAGGCCACCTCGTCGACGACGCCTACATGGTGGATACCCCAAAAGAAGGGATGGCGAAAAAGCAGCGGAGGAAGATTCTCTAAAGAAGCAACCCAAACGCCGGCGTCGGGGCGCCGCTCTAAATCCCGCCACAACAAGAATGGAGATTCCGCACGGAGATAATAACACCCGGAGAGTGCCGAAGACGATCCTCCCCGCAAGACTCAGCGCAGAGGACGCAGGCAAGCCCTCACGATAGGGCGGCGCATTTAAGGGGTTGAGGACGATAACTATTTGCCTCCCTCCAAGACGAAGCGAGCCTCAACGATGATGAATTCGTCATACCCGAGGATCCAGTCGAACAAGAGCGCTTCAGGCGCAGGCTCATAGCCACGGCAAATAGCCTAAAGAAAAAGCAGCAACAGCTCCAAGCTGATCAAGATCTGCTAGCCGATCGACGGACCGAGGTCCTCGCGGCCGAAGAGTATAAATTCGAACTCCCCTCCAAAAGCTACCCAAGACGCAAGCTGCTTCCCCGATTAGAGGAGGAAGCATACATACCTTTGTCACCAGCGCACGACATGGCCGACCGACCACCCCGTGGTCGCGACAGAGAGGCATTTAGGCCCCCAGCCAAGACCGTACCCCGACATCGATCCAAGAGTACGAAGCCAAAAGGGAACGCGCCGGACTTGCGAGACATCTTGGAGGACAAAGCAAGACAATCCAGATCCATCTATGGATCACGTGGCGCCTCTACGACCCACGATTTAATACCGTCGCCACGGACATAACACCGCCGGGCCGAACATAGCAGCATAGCGCCCTCGAGCTGCGCCGCGATATTGCTCAATACAGGGCGCCAGACACCCGCTATGCTTCATCGATGAAGTAATGGATCATCGATCCCGAAGGGTTCAAACCCGTGAATATCGAATCTTACGATGGTACGACAGACTCATGTGTGGATCAAAGATTATCTTCTCCACATCCATATGGCCCGCGCGATGATCTCCACGCCATCAAATATCTCCCACTCAAGCTTAAAGACCAGCTCGGCATTGGCTTAACAGCCTGCCCACAGAGTCGATTGATGTTGGGAAGACTCGAGGCCGCTCCTTGATAACTTCCAAGGTACATACGCTCGACCACCGACGCCGATGACCTAAGCCACATTATTCAGCAGCCGACGAATCGCCGCATAGCTTCGACACGGTTCTTGACGAAGAAAAATCAAATCGTCGACTGTCCGGATGCGGAGGCCCTTCCAGCCTTCAAACATAACATCCGGGACGAATGGCTAGCCCGACACCTAGGGCAGGAGAAGCCAAAATCCATGGCAGCCCTCACATCGTTAATGACCCGCTTTTGCGCGGGAGAGGATAGCTGGCTAGCCCACAGCAACAATCTCCGCAAAAATTCTGGCAGTCCGGACACTATGGACAATCACGGCAGGTCACGTCGAATAAAAAACAAACGCCGTATTAACGGCGACGACAAAGAGGATACGACAGTCCATGCCGGATTCCGAGGCTCCAAACCCGGTCAACGGAAGAAGCCATTTAAAAGAACAACTCCGGCCCGCCCAATCTGGACAGAATACTCGACCGCCATGCCGATACATGGCACTTCGAAAAGCCAGCTAATCACACCAATAGAGATTGTTGGGTGTTCAAGCAGGCTGGCGTTAATTGCCAACACAATGACAAGGGGCTAAATAGCGACGACGAGGAAGAGACCCACCACGAACAACAGAGGATGTAGGGTTTCCCAAGCGCGGACGGTGAATATGATTTACGCGACCCATATACCCAAGAGGGAGAGGAAGTGCGACCACGGACGCCTACGCGATGGAGCCACGCCGCCCAAGTTCAATCCATGGTCCTCCCGTCCGATCACTTTTGATTGACGAGACCATCCGACCAGCATACGCCATGGCGGATTCGCCGCATTGGTCCTAGACCCAATCGCCGATGGATTTCACTCACAAGAGTCCCGATGGACGGCGGCAGCAGCCTGAACTCGCTTTACCAGACACAAGGCGCAAAATGGGCATAGACCCATCCAGATCAAACCTACTAAGACAACCTTTAAAGGTGTCATCCCAGTGAGTGGAAGCCAACCGCACAAAGCTCACACACCGAAGTGGTCTTCGGATCCCTGATAATTTCGGTTAAGAGTTAATCTTCGATATAGTCCCGTCAGAAGCGGCTATCATGCCCTCGCTTGGACGAACCGCTTGCAAAGTTCAACGCGTGCCGATTATGCATACCTAAAGCTCAAGATGCCAGCCCTCGTGGAGTCATTACGGTCAATGGGAATACGGAACGCCCTCCGAACGGAGGAACATACAACTGCTCGCGGTAGAAGTACAGAGCAGCCTTCACGGCAATTCTCTAGTCCGCATCAAAAAGCCGGACGATCAAAGCACGCCCGAGCAACACTAACCTGACCACCGGGCGCGATCGAGCATCGCCAGAGTAACACGCCCCCACCCTCGCCGCGCAAGATGATCACAAGAATAACACTCTGCATACATCATTACGCTTTGGAGATACCATGGGCGCAGGGGAGGGGCTTAACCACAAGGATTAAAGAGTGCGGCTCGACTACACCAGGGGCTCATGCTAGCGCCCCCCCTTGGTTTTATTTTTAACTTTTCTTCCTTTTCTTACAGGACTCCACTAAACAGCAGCCCTGTCCGACGGCGAACTTGCCGAACTCACGATGCAACAAATAGGATCAAAGAAGGCTGCATTTAACACTCGTGTGGTCTCCATTACGAGTACTTAATTCGATTACATACACCAAGTCTGCAGCTTATCCTCGAGGGGGACATGTCAAATTAGTCCAAATCCCTTGCTTATCAAGACTATTTGTATCACCGCTTTATTAGCGTATCTTCTTTCATAAATAACGCAGCACTTCCCGCAAGTTCATTACCTTTTCATTACAATTATGCTATCTTTACAAATGTTCATTATATGACATCTTGCACCAGACACTTTGGTACGGCCAATACACCAGGGCTTCGCTCCCAGATTATGGTGTGATTAAGTCCTAACACTTTCACAAGTGCGGCACCCGAACTTATAGCATTATATGAATCAGCTCCAATCATGTCTTGGGTCAATAGTTGGGTTTGCCTGCCCCATGTTTTGGTACCTTACGCCCGCTCCGGCCGCTAAGGTAGCACCGGAGAACCATCGCGATTGCGCCCGTTGAGCCGGTTAACGCCTCGGAGAAAGCTAAACTGACCGGCATGATAAGGCGAGAGACTGGTCGCTGTTCGAGAGGTCTTTTGGGTCCCTAAAGACTTATGCCGCTCGAGCGAAGTTCGGATGATGTCCGACGAAGGCGTGATAGCGCCCGGATTCGCCTTCCGAATACCAGGGCTTCACCAAATTTAAAATTATAGAATTCTATGCCTAAGTGAGAGTGTTCAAGCATTATAAGTCCGGTCGCTTTGTTCGTCGTGTTGAGCGCCCCCTAGATGGACCCAAAATGGGAACAAGAGTGCTCAAGTTTATCACCAACACCCCAAAGACTGTGGCTTGGGGGCTGAAGCCAACGACTTGCCATCTCTCGATTTAACAAATGGCCGCATGAAGGTAATATTTTAAATTCAACAAAGCGCTGCTCATGGCACATATAAACGTAGTTTTCAGCACACAGATAAACACACAGCGAAGTTCACTCAAGGATTACATTATGGGGCACTCATCCGCAATATCGCTGGCTCCCTTCAGACAACTTTATAATATCGCCCGCGCGTAATGCTCCTTGCCCGGCGGCGGCGGATCCGTGAGAAGCTTCTCCACATCCAGCTTGCCCCATTGCACCTTTATGCGGCAAGGGCCCGACGAGCGCTTTCAATGCAAAGGAGCGCTTGATCACATCCAGCCTGGGCACGACGACCAGCCGCCGACTAGGCCAAAGTAGCTGCTGTGCATGGCCTGCCCAGCCACACCGGACTGTGAGGCCCTTCATGGCCTCCTCACCTACCTTGTGGAGCTCGACCACCGCTTTAGCTGGTCGCTTGGGGGCACGGATGGCCGGCCTCAAAGATACCGAGACCGAAGACCTTCTCCGCTGAGCTCCTCCTCGCCACGATAAAACGCAGCGGCATCGACGCACTACGCGCAGATCTGCAAATGCCCCGGAGAGCTCCGAATTCGGTAAGTATCCGTAATTTACATTAACATGCTTGCTCGCATGAAAACGCCTTACCCGCCGCTATCTTCTTCATGTCCTCTACTTCCATATGGGCCTTCGGGCCTCGCCTTGGCGGACTCGCCCTTTCGAGAGCCAAGGCAAGCTCGACTCTTGAGTTCGAGTCACGCCCAAACTCTCATGCTTTTCCATGAGAGCCCGGAGCTCTTGCCGAACTTCCGCCACCGCGCGCTTGTTTGTCTCGCCACCGTTTCAGGCCACATTATGCTCGCCACGGAACGGCATCCTTCGTGGCTGCCACCTCGTTAGTGGCCCCTCATTACATATATTATCCTTATTAATCATGTTTGCAAATCAAACCATTTTCTCAGAAGGTACTTATTTAAAGTGGTGTTATTCACCTTCTTTTTCCTTGAGCTGCCTCTGGCATGGCCGAGCTCTTGCTTCGACCGCCAAGGTCCTTCTTCAGCCGACCTCCGCCAGCACGCGGCAGAGGTCAACAACGCAGCCTCGCAAACCCATATTGACATATTTTTATAAACCTCACAGATATCTTGTTAAGATCCTTAGTCCGCTTTTCTTTCCAACACCGACTAAGCATCGTGGGCTACCGCCTATGCGGTATTATATTACTTAATTTTAACCTTCTTACCTCAAAGCCTGTTAGAAGGTCTGTTGCAGGCCTCGGTCAGCCCGCCTGGCAAGCTGGACCTTTCAATCACCGCACTCATAAGAGTGCGGTGTTCTCGATGGAGGCGCTTTGAGCGCCCAAAGAAGTTATCCGGTGCCTCCGGCTGACGGAGGCTGCCGGCCACGCCCTGCCCTTCTTTCGAGGGGGCTGCTTGCCGGACTCGAACCGCCACGGTTCCGGAGTAGAGTCCGCACAAAGTCCGGGGTTGCTCGACGGCGCCCGAGCCTCCTCCTAGCGTGTCCTCTGTGGACTCCGCCGCCGCCCTCGGCGCGGGGTAGAGGCAATGATGGAATTTACATCCGACGGCGCCAACGACCCGCCATCGAAGTCGGGAAGATCGCCAACGGCCGGACTAAAGGAGCAATGCGGCATTAGAAGGACACTACATGACATGCAATAAACGGTATATAAATGATCCGGATATTTCGATCCTGCCGGACGCCGCCCTTGAGGTTATTTCGCCTCGCCAACGCTGATGTTGGCGAACTGTCCGGGGATAGTTCTCCCCTCTGACCCTTCGCCGCCCGTTGGGGAGGCCTTCTTCTTCTCTCCTCCTCCGGAGAGAGTACTCCCTCCTCCTCGCCGCCTTCGGGAGGAGTCCTCGTCGTCGCCGCCGATGCCGATTGCGGAACTCTTTCAAGTTCCCGCGGCCACCTTCTTGGCATTCTTCTCCGGCACCACATACGGTGCCGGAACCAGCAGCCTTGCTAAGCGGGCATCCACTGGTTCTTCTGGCATGGGAGCCGGGCTGATGAGCAGCCGGGCCTTCTCCATCCATCTCGCCAAAGGAAGAGGTAGATTAAAAACCTCGCTAGAGTCAATCTAACTAATATAAGTGTCCCGTAATGGGGTCGAATCACTTACCTCGCCGGCCGGAGATCGCGAGCTGAATCATGGTCTTCGATCGCGGATGCGGGGCTGACGCTTTGAACAAGCACCCTCTCCAGCGCCAGACGCAGTCAAGAGCGCGCTTAACGCTTGGTGCTGTTCCGGATTAAACTCCCACAGATTAAATGCCCGTTTGGCATGGGAGAATCCGTCGGAGGAGCATGACTGACCACGCCGACGAGCCGGAGCCTGTTGCTCACCAGCTTCTTGATGCAGGCTCAAGTCCCGCCACCTCCACCGGATCACCCCACCGCAAGCCCTTCTTTCCGTGAGGTGAGCTGCGAGGGATTCTAGATCTAAATTCGGGGGCCGCCGCCCATGTGGGCTTGCGCGGCTCGGTGATATAAAACCACCCCGATTGCCACCCCTTGATGGAGTCCACGAAGGCCCCTTCTAGCCAAGGGACGTTAGGCAGCTTGCCCAACATGTCGCCTCCTCATTCCGCTTGCGTCCCCTTCACAACCTTTGGCTTGACGTTGAAGGTCTTGAGCCACAGGCCGAAGTGGGGCCGGATGCAGAGAAAGGCCTCGCACACGACGATAAACGCCGAGATGTTGAGGACGAAGTTCGGCGCCAGATCGTGGAAATCCAGGCCGTAGTAGAACATGAGCCCCCGGACGAATGGATGGAGCGGAAAGCCCAGTCCGCGGAGGAAGTGGGGAAGGAAAACAACCCTCTCATGAGGGCCTGGGGTAGGAATGAGCTGCCCCGCGTCGGGCAGCCGATGTGCGATGTCGCCGGAAAGGTATCTGGCATCGCGCAGCTTGGTGATGTCCTCCTCCTTGGCGGTGGAGGCCATCCATTTGCCTCCCCCTCCGGACATATTCGGAGAAGGGTCGAGGTGAGATGCGTGAGCTTGGGCGTTGGAGCTTGGGTTCGCAGGGTTGGATGAGCAAAGGAGGAAGAAGGTGTAGGTGAGAAGGTAAAATCCTTATCCCTTATTTATAGGCGGACGAAAATATGCGTCCCTCACCGGCCTAGTAAAACTCGCTTATCTCCCAAGTGCCACCATCAATGGCGCGGTTGGGTTACCCACGCACGTATTGATGAGAATCCCGGAATAAGGGGAACACGATCTCGCTCGACAGACGCGTGCCAAGAAACCGCCGCTAAACGTGCCGAGGTGATATAGTAATTCAACAAGGGCTTGGTAGCGGTGTGATGTCACACCGCTGTAATACGCCGGCAGATTGGATCAAGATATGTGTTTTATTCTCTACGCTTGGAATGTGGAATTTATTTTGCAGAGCCGACACTATCCTCGGTGTTCATTATTTTCTCCGGATTATTCAAGGAGGAACCCGCCTTTGCAATGCCGAACATTATGCACGCCGGACTTATCGCCATTGAAGACTGGTTCAGGGCTACCGAGGAGTCCTCGACTAGGGGTGTCCGGATAGCCGGACTATCAATATCCGCCGGACTCCCTGCACTACAAAGATAGAAGATTGAAGACTCGCTCGTGTCCGGAAGGTACTTTCTTGGCGTGAAGGCAAGCTTGGCAATACGGATATGTAGATCTCCTACCATTGTAACCGACTGTAAACCCTAGCCTCTCCGGTGTCTATATAAACCGGAGGGCCTTAGTCCGTGAGGACACAACATTACATCTCAACAATCATACCATAGGCTAGCTTCTAGGGTTTAGCCTCCTTTATCTCGTGGTAGATCTACTCTTGTACTACCCATATCATCAATATTAATCGAGCAGGACGTAGGGTATTACCTCCATCGAGAGGGCCTGAACCTGGGTAAAAACATTGTGTCCCTCGTCTCCTGTTACCATCCGCCTAGACGCACAGTTCGGGACCCCCTACCCGAGATCCGCCGGTTTTGAACACATTTAGTTATTTCATCCTGAAACCTGTTTGCAGCAAGTTTAGTGAGGAACTTCAACCCCACACTTGTCAATGAGATTGGCCTAAAATCACTAGCAGTTTCAGGTGACAGCTTCTTGGGGATCAGAGTTATGTATGCCTCATCGAGATTCTCTAGTTTATCGGCCCAAAGATGAAACTCATTAACTAAAGTAATAAAGTCACCGTAAATGATTGGCCAACATTTTTTCAAAAAGACCATTAAAACCATCAGTCCAGGGCTTTGTCAATTGGCAATTCCTTGATAACCTGCTCAATATCCTTGACCTCAAATGGCTTGGTGAGAACATCCAAGACTGCACTCTAGGGATTAGTGAAAGAATGTCATTACCCATGAAAATTGGTTTCAGCCCCATTCCGCCTTTGAAAATCTCCGTAAATTCCTTTGCAATTATGTTATGATCAAGAAACGATCCATCCGACAACCGCAGTGGCAATTGAATTTTTCCTATATCTTTCAGTTGCCATTGCCTGGAAGAATTTTGAGTTTTCCTCACCCACCTTGATATATCTAATAGTGCATCTCTTCTTCCAATATAAAAACTGCAGATGGAGCAGATGATCATGGTGTGATTTCACCAATTTTTTGTCAGGACCCCGACTCAATGTCACATCGATCTAGCCTGTAACACATCATATCACTTTGCGGCCTCACGCATGGTATCCCAACGGGTGTCGCCTTACCTTGGCCCGGGACCGTTTGCGCCTTTTGGCACACGTATATGATAGTGTCGCTAGCATCCATATGAAAAGGAGCCCGGCTGACATGACTAGTCGTGAACCCAAAGTGGCATGACTTACAGGACAGCATCCATGACCCAAAGATCGAACGTGTTTGGTCAACAAAGAAGTAAGTTCCGGCTGTAGCACTGGGCTAGCAGACTCGCAAACCGGCCAGAAGCGGCTAACAGACTCCGACTAATGCGTGACATTTCCAAGGGATGTATACAGAACGAAGAAGGACACATGCCGCCAGCCTAAGTGTTCCGGAGCAGAGCAAGCTACCATGGCTCAAAGGAGACACTAGGAGACATTTCCCAAGAAGAGAGGCTACTAAAGATAAACAACTAGATAGTCGATCCCACACATACCAAGCATTTCAATCATACACACAATATGCTCGATATGTGCAAATACAACAAGGCATCACAACATGACTCTACGGCACAAGTATTTTATTTAAAGGCTCAGAGAGCCATTCATAACATACACACATGTACGGGTCACACGACCCACATACAAGTCATACAAGCATACAAGCCAACAATGAAGTGTCTTGTCCGAGTACGCATAACTAGTAAAATAAAAGAGGCTAGGGTAAGCCTAGCTATACTACATGGTCCTTCTCTTGCACAGATCACCACTGGCCTTAGCCTACTCGCCGATGTCAACGCCTACAAAGAACCCGCTCGGAGGGTTTGTGGCATCTTCTAAAAATGTAAATTAAAGCAACATGAGTACAAAGGTACTCAAAGAAGACTTACATCGACCCTACATACATGCATTTTATCAAGAAGGGTTGGTGGGGTTATTGCAGCAAGCCAACTTTGACTCATGGCTAAGCTATCCCACGAGACACCAACTTGAAATAGTTTTATGACTCGAGTCCACTACTCATCACTTCAATACACCACCGAGGATCCAACCCCGTCTTCCTACGGAGAAGCCATCCTCGCACTCACGCTTATCTTGAGGCTTTTAGTAGTGTCCATTTACTTGTCTATGAGCTGTATAGGCAACCAAGTAGTCCTTTATCATGACGCGCTATTCAATAGATGATGTTAACCTCAGCAGGGTGTACTTCTTCATACATGTTTCCACCACTTAGCGCCCGCACACCACATGTGCTCGGCACTTCAAGCTTAAAGCCAACGGGTGTAGACCACGACCTACCTAGACACTCGAGTCCCTAGTCCAGTTTATCGCCTATTTGGGTTCCATCTATGAGGAGTTCCGCCAAGTCTCGCCACAGCCCCAAACGATGTGAACAAGGTTCCCGAGATACCAAACGGCATCCGTACACCCGCCACGCACCTACCGTGATCACAGCCCACCCCTACGGTCAACGCTGTCCACGGCCTCCAGAGGGCTACAAACACCGAAACTACTTGCAACTCCCGGACAGAGGACTAGTGTGAATAAGAAGTCGAAAGGGTCATATTTCAGGCCCAATGTATGGTAGTAGCTGAATCTTAAATCACACATACAGATCTCAAGGTTTAAGGACGGCCTCAATGAAACAACCCACCATGTACTCCTACATGGCCTTTCATCGATACCTTTACCAAATCGTGTTCAACACCTTACTCGCATCGACTCGATCATTTCACTCTAGCCATCACCCCGATGAACCGACTGACACGACTCTAAGCATAGCAGGCATAGCAAGGTAGGAACAACACAATCACATGGCTCAATCAACTCCTACACATGCTAGTGGGTTTCATCTAGTTACTGTGGCAATGACAGGTCATGCAGAGGAAATGGGTTCAACTACCGCAGCACACAACAGTTTGAATCGCGTTGTCTTAATGCAGTAAACGAGAGCAGGAGCAAGAACATGGGATTTTATCGATATGATCAAATGGTTGGTTGCTTGTTCGACGGGTCGCTGCACGGTATTGCTCTTCGTCGGGTTATCACGGTATTCTCGTAAGCGTAACTCGCCGCAGAGAACACCGATACACAAGCATTACCAAACAATATGCAACAATATGATGCATGCAATGAGACATGGCAAATGAGTGCTTTGGGCTAATGCAACTAAGATCAGATGGGTTTGAATCAATTTGAACCAAAGATTCAAAATTCAAACTCATATATGATCATTTAAAGTGCTTAAACTTGTTCTGTGATAAACAGTGGGTTAGCTTCTGTAAACATGCATGAAACCAGTACAGATGGATAGATTGGATTTTTCTGATCATTTTTCATATATAATTTGTCTCATTTGGAGCTATGGTTGATTTTATATGAATTTTTGAAGTTTGAAACATTTTCTGGAATTTCCTGTGTAAAAATAATTCCAGTAATTTAGATATTATACAAGATCAAGGCCATGATGACGTCAGGGGGTCAACGGGCTGGTCAGGTCAAACTGACCAGTGGGTCCCGCGTGTCAGTGGGGTTAGTTTATTTAGAATTTAATTAAACTAAACTAGATTAATTAGTGGGGCTGGGCCCACATGTCATAGACCCAGGGGGTCAAATTGGGCCCACCCGTGGTCAAAACCGGGGTCAAACTCACCGGCGTTTAGCCATGGCGAAGCGACGCGGCGGCGATAGTGTTTTATTGCCCGCCACCAAATGGGGCGCGGAGGCCACCGGAGTGCAGCTGAGGTCAAACCGCAACTTTGGCGGAGTCCGCGGGCTCTGGGTGGCGGAGTTACGCCGGCGGCGAAGTTTGGCGGCCACCGAGCTCGGGTGAGAGTGAACTCGAGGTGGAGTGTGCGGTGAGGTGTGGGAAGTGCTCGGTTAGTATCAGTGCGATGTGGTGAACGTGTTGGACACGGTGAAGTGACCGGAAGATGGCCGGGGGCACGTCGGCGACGAGGTCTGCGACGGCGGGTGCACGTGAGCTTCGTGCGGTCGTTGTGGTGCACGGAAGCGAGAGGGAGAGGGTTGGGAAGGTAGCTGAGCTCACAGAGCTCACGAGAGGCCGCCGCGGGTCGGGACGAGCTGTAGCGGCGGCGACGGCGGCGGGGATCTCCGCGGTGGCGCCGGGCGAAGCTTGCGCGGCGGCTGGGCACGCGAAGCGCTTCGGGGCTCGGCTAGCTCGGCGAAGCGACGGCGGCGGAGCTCTCGGACACGATGGCGCGGGCGTGGGTCGACGGAGGACGCGGCTACGACGGTGATGCGGCGATGGTGGCGCTGCCATGGCGTGGGGGAGCGAGGGAGACGAACCAGGAGGAGAGGGGTGTCTGGGGGTCCGGCGCGACGTGGAGCTCATCCAAGGCGATGTGGCGGCGAGAGGGCGGGCAGGCGGCGAGCAGCTGCGTGGCGAGCTGCGGTGCCGCCGCCGAGCACCTTGGCTGCCCGCCTCGCAAGCCAAGCAGCTCATTGGCGGCTGGCTGGGCTGGGCCGCCAGGTGGGCCGGGCTAAGCGCGCCAGTAAGTTTTTTCGCTTCTTTTTTTTTTCCTTTTCTATTTTCCTGCAAGTTTGTTGAGTTATTTAAAATACCGAAATGTTCTAAAATTCACCAAACTACTCCTGGTCCATTGTTGGAATATTTCCAACATGAAACATTTTAGTTTGAGATATTTGGACATTTGAAATATTTTATAAATTTTAAATGCCCAAATTCAAATAGCTATGATTTAATTCAATGACCTTAGGATGACCTAGGAAAATGTGCACCACTTTTGGCAAAGCTTCGACCAAGACAAAATGATGGACTTTTTAGAAGGGCATTTCAGTGTTCATCGAAAATATTTTTAGTAAACCCTAGTTGTTTCAGAGGGGGTCAGGGTTCGCAATCCCATTTCAAGTTTCATTGAAAAAATAGACATGATGCAACACTCTAATGCATGAACTAGGTAGGGTGTGACAACTCACCCCACTCAAAAGAATCTCGCCCCGAGATTTAGGTTCCTCCGAAAGAGGGCGGGTACTCAAGTCGAAGACGATCCTCCCTTTCCCAAGTAGCTTCCTTCTCAGAATGGTGCGACCATTGAACCTTGAGAAACTTGATATTATGCCGTCGAGTAGTACGCTCAGCTTGATCGAGGATACGAACGGGGTATTCTCGATACGTAAGATTATCTTGAAGATCAAGCGTGCGTGGTCCACTCCACGGATAGGATCCGAGAAGCAACGCTCGAGTTGGGAGACGGGAAGACGCCGTGGACTTTGGAGAGATGCGAGGTAGTTCTAATTGGTAGGCAACTTCCTCGCTTGGCAAGAATGCGAAGGGTCCAATGTAGCGAGGAGCCAATTTGCCTTTGATATCAAACGATGGGTTCCTTCGAGGGGTAACCCAAGGTAAGCCTTCTCGCCAACCTCGTAAGTCATAGCCTTATGTTTTCGGTCATATTGACTCTTTGACGAGATTGGGCTGTTTTCAACTTTTCACTAACGATGCGAACTTGTTTTTCCGCTTCCTCGATCATATCCGCCAAAGAATTGTCTTTCCCGGTTTCACCGCTTAAGAGGTGTTCACACCTTCGCCCATAGAGAACTTCAAAAGGTGCTTTGCCCAAGCTAGATTGATAGCTGTTGTTATAAGCAAACTCGCAAATGGAAGGCATTTCTCCCAATCCATTCCAATGAGATAACAGAGGCTCAAGCATGTCTTCTAGAATTTGGTTGACACGCTCTACTTGACCACTTGATTGAGGGTGAAAAGCAGTGCTAAAGGAAAGATGGGTTCCCATAGCGCTTTGAAACTTTCCCAATCGAGAGGTGAAGAGACTTCTCGATCCGAAGTTTATTTCCAATGGAACACCATGAAGAGATACTATTCGAGAGATGTACAAATCTGCTAGCTGACTAGCGGTTATACTCGCCAACAGTAAGAAATGGGCCACTTTGGAAAGGCGGTCGATAACGACAAAGATAGCATTATTCCCTTTTGGTCCTCGGGAAAACCAAAGGATGAAATCCATACTGATTTTATCCCATTTCCATTCAGAATAGCTAAGGGTTGAAGGGTGCCAAGAGGCCGCTGATGCTCGCTTACACGCATTTACGCACGCCGCAGCTTAGCAACATATTGAGCAATGTCTCTTTCATCCTAGTCCACCGTAACCTCCGGCGAGGTCCCGATACATTTTAGTGCTACCGGATGAATGGTGAGAGGAGATTCATGAGCCTCCTTAAGGATCAGCCGCCAGATGTGCTGATTTTTGGGAACCACTAAGCGGTTCTCAAAATATACAACACCATGATGATTTGTAGAGAAACATTTAGCATCTCCGCTAGCAATGTTCTCCTTAATCCGGATATTCCTCTATCTCGCTTTTGGGCAGCGTGACTTGATCCATAAGAGTAGGTTTCGCCACCAAAGTGGAAAGGAACCCTCGAGGAACAATGTGAAGGTTAAGCTCCAAATTCCTCGTGGAGAAGTGGTTGATTTTGTTGCAACATCAAGTTGTTGCAATAAGATTTACGACTTAGTGCATCAGCCATGACGCTGGCTTTTCCCGGGTATAGGTTATCCCTAAATTGAAATCTGAGATCAACTCAACCCAACGTCTTTGCCTGAGATTCAAATCTGGTTGGGTGAATATATATTTCAGACTTTGGTGATCGGTGTAGATTTCGCAACGATTACCAAGAAGGTAATGTCGCCAGGTTTTGAGTGCATAGACTACACCGCAAGCTCTAGATCATGAGTAGGGTAGTTTTCTCATGTGGGTGTAATTGCCGTGAACCATAAGCAATTACGTGTCGATCTTGCATGAGAATACAGCCTAGTCCTTGTCGCGAGGCGCCGCAATAGATAACAAAGTCCTTAGAGAAATCTGGTGGTACCAACACGGAGCAGAAGTTACACGCCTCTTCGCCTCGAAACTGTGCTCACATTGTGGAGTCCACTCGAACTTTTTATCTTTCTTGAGGAGTTCGCTTAGAGGTTTAGCAACTTTGGAGAAGTTCTCGACGGTTGCGGCGATAATAGCTCGCTAAGCCAAGGAAACTCCGAACCTGCTTGACCGATTCTGTGGAGTCCAATAAGGACGGCTTGAACTCGCTTCGGGTTGACAGAATGCCTTTACCGAAATTACATGTCCTAGATAGGTCACTTCGCAGCCAAAATTCGATTTGGAAAACTTGGCATAAAGGCGATGCTCTCAAGTTTCATCAATACTAGCCGTAGATGTTCGCATGTTCTTCCTCGCTTTTGGAATAGATGAGTATGTCATCGAGATAAACCACGCATTTAATTTATCCAAATATTCCATGAAGATGGAGTTCATTAACCGGAGAAGGTGGCTGGGGCGTTGGTTAGACCAAAGGACATGACGGTGTACTCAGATTGGCCGTAACGAGTAACAAAGGCCGCTTTGGGAATGTCCTCGCTTCAATTTTGATTTGATGGTAGCCTAACCTCAAATCCATCTTAGAGAAGACCGAGGATCCCGCGAGCTGATCATACAGATCGTTGATCCCGGAAGCGGATACTTGTTCTTAATTGTGACCAAGTTGACGGGTCGATAATCTACAACCATCCGATCCGCACCATCCTTCTTCTTGACGAAGAGAACGGGCAAGCCCAAGGAGATGAACTAGGACGGATGAAACCCTTTTTCAAGGCCTCATCGAGTTGTTTCTAAGTTCGCTAGTTCTAGGGGTGCCATCTTATAGGGTCTTCTAGAAATTGGGACAGTTCTCGAATGAGATCTATCACGAATTCAACATCTCCGCTGTGGAACACCGCAATTCTTCTCGAAAGACATCCGGAAAGTCACGACTACCGAACGCCTTCGAGGTCCGCAATGGACCGGCATTAAGAGAGTATAGTTGGCGCTGATATTCGGGTCAAGACATTGACTATCTTTCCCGAGGGTGCGAAGTTGAACAGTCCTAGAGAAACAATCAATCTTGGCATGATGGGCCGACATCCACCCATACCCAAGATGATATTTATATCCAAGATTTGAGAGCTATCAACGATGCAAGGAAAACAAGTCTGTCGACCTGAATTTCATTTCCATGGCTTACTCTAGAGGTTTGCCATCTAGAACCCGGGTAGAAATTTCCATGGTGGAAGGCATGTCACGAATGCGTGTTATGCAAACGAGCATAGTTTTCGGATATGAATGAATGAGATGCTCCAAAGATCAAAAGAACGGATGCGGGTGGCAATTAACAAGAAGCGCATCGAGCACGACGCTGGGATCTTCTTGGGCCTCTTCACCGAGACACAATTAACATGGCCACGAGCAAGGGTGGCCGGCTTGGCATAGAACACCTTTCCCGCTGGCTTGCCGCGCCAACAGCTTTTGCAGTGCTGGTTGGGGTTGGTCCGAGGACAACGCGCATGTAGTGGCCTGATTCACCACATTTGAAGCACGCCACGGGCTGGCGCAGAGGAGCGTTGTTGGTTGGTCCACCATAGGGCCTAGCTGGTGCATACCGCTGAATCGGGCGAGGCGCCTGATAGGATGGCCTCGTGTGAATCTGGGTGGCAGGCAGATAGGCACCCACACACGGCGCTTCGTGGTCCAAAGACCGGATGAGGAACCCATGTCACGCCATGCTTATGTGTTGCTTCAAATCAGTCGACCAGTTTCAGACCGATGGCTTTGTTAACGAAGCTCGAAAGAGGTGCACTCATGCGACGGAGATCTCGGCGGTTCGTGGCTAAGTCCTTTGCGGAACCTTGCCTGCTTTTGGCGCCGGAGACCTCTTCGCTTGCATAGCGTGCGAGGTTACCGAACTCTCTACTATAGGCGCCCACGGAGAGACGACCTTGAGTGAAACTGCAGAACTCCTCACGCTTATGATCCATGAGACCCTCCGAATGTGATGTTCACGGAAAGCCTCGCTGAATTCTGCCCAAGTAGTGACATGGCCAATCGGGCGATAGCCATATAGTTCTCCCACCGTAGATCAAGGGCCTTCGAGATGATATGCGCAAAGGTGACCTTGTCCGCCTCAGCTACCAAAGGCAGTAACGCAGCTTGTGAGTAATGCCGCGGTTACCATCGGCGCCGAGAGGCTCGACCGAGTGGTGGAAGGTAGGAGGGTGTAACTTGATGAAGTCACCGAGCGACACCAAGTTGTTTCTGATGATGGGCTGTGTTCTGCTCGATACGCCCAAAGAAACGGTTGGTCTCCGCTTGTTTCTCTCGGCCTCTAGCATAACTTCGGCCAGAGAAGGAGGGTGAGGCAGGTTTGCTTCTCCAACTCCACTGCCTTCGGCCTGCTCTGGCGGAGCAGGGTTGTTGCGAGTGTTAACCATCCTAGGGAAAATAAGACAAGAATTTAGTCCAGGATGGCAAGATTCCGACATAGAAGTGTAGAATGTAATGGATAACTCGGAATGCGAGATGATCATCCGTATGACATGGTAGATACAGAAACTGCTTCTTTATTCCATCGTCATACACACCATACAAGGTTTAGTACAAGACCAAACAAAGTACTACTACGGTGAAAGGAAGATTACATCTCATCGGAGGCACACCAAGCTCCTATACATTATTTTTGTTACACCTCCGGGATTAGTACACACTAAGTCATATTCCACGAGTCACGCAGACGGTGGAAATACAACTATTACAATACTAGAGGGACTACTACTAACTCGACGCTCCGTAGTAGTTCTCATAGAAGTCTCCTCCATAGCCCGGGAGTTCAACGTGATCATCCGGGAACAAAGCGGTCCCGAGGAGCCCGTGGACCGTAAGGGCATGGGTGAGGTCTTGGACCTATGAACGGTGGTAAGCGAGGACCACGAGGTGGGGTGATGCCCCCACATCACGCCACCATCATGTCCGCAGATCAGCCCCGACAGATACAAATCTCTCATATCCATATAACCAGCTTGAACAGCCGGTGCAAAACGAGTCAAGGTAGCCCAGGATCAAGACGGGCGCCAAGAGCTCCATCCTCAAGGCCCGACTCTCTCGGTCCTTGTCCTCGAGCAACTCGGGCGGTAGTACGGGTTAGGGAGTCCTCCCGACCGAATCAAGATAGATGGCTCAAGATAACCAAATGCTCCAGAAGTGAACTCGCATATACCGAAGTCGGTGTTATGGAGCAGCCCAGTCCTGGCTCAGATAATGGTCATCATAGAATATGCAGCATCTTGAACCGCCATATCAATAGTAACACCAAGCCCATAGGAGCTGTGAAGGGCCTCGTGCAACCAGGATAAGAGGGGAACACCCGACAAAGGCAAAGATACCGACTTTGGTTAAAATCTCGACATCGCTTCTCAACTCGTATTCGGGTACCAACGGTATCCCGCTCGATCATAACCCTAACTAGCATGGTTGTATGACCGTCACCCCAATGCATCCGGGTCGATTTAACCACTTGATTTTGATCACGAGTGGCCATCTGGAAGCATAACCACAATGCAAAGGCATTAGTATTTCTAGCGGAATTTGGACAGATAACGATCAGAATGCTCAAAAGGGTTTGAGACATTTCACAAGGAATTGCATAACCACTCAACAATTTCATATCAAGATTCGGGTGCAAATAGTAACACAACAGTAATAGTAAGATCAAACAGGCTTGTAACCATCAAACCTACAAGGTACTACCGATTAGTAACACGTGAGCCTAACAGAGAAGAGATCCTAATCCTTAACCCCCGGTGGAAGAATGGACTGACTCAGATCAGAATATCATGAGATAAAGGAGTAAAAAGAGCCTTACGTACCATCCCACAATCAATTCCCCTACATATAACTAGAGCATTTCTAGACTCAACATCGACCAGTTTGGCTTGGAGAACCTACAGGCAGTCCGGCTCTGATGCCAACGCTGTCAGGACCCCGACTCAATGTCACATCGATCTAGCTCAGAACACATCATATCACTTTGCGGCCTCACGATGGTATCCCAACGGTGTCGCCTTACCTTGGCCCGGACCGCTTAGCGCTTTTGGCACACGATATGATAGTGTCGCTAGCATCCATATGAAAAGGAGCCCGGCTGACATGACTAGTCGTGAACCCAAAGTGGCACAGACTTACAGGACAGCATCCATGACCCAAAGATCGAACGTGTTGGTCAACAAAGAAGTAAGTTCCGGCTGTAGCACTGGGCTAGCAGACTCGAAACCGGGCAGAAGGGCTAACAGACTCCGGACTAATGCGTGACATTTCCCGGGACGTACACAGAACGAAGAAGGACACATGCCGCCAGCCTAAGTGTTCCGGAGCAGAGCAAGCTACCATGGCTCAAAGGAGACACTAGGAGACATTTCCAAAGAAGAGAGGCTACTAAAGATAAACAACTAGATAGTCGATCCCACACATACCAAGCATTTCAATCATACACACAATATGCTCGATATGTGCAAATACAACAAGGCATCACAACATGACTCTACGGCACAAGTATTTTATTTAAAGGCTCGAGAGAGCCATTCATAACATACACACATGTACGGGTCACACGACCCACATACAAGTCATACAAGCATACAAGCCAACAATGAAGTGTCTTGTCCGAGTACGCATAACTAGTAAAATAAAAGAGGCTAGGGTAAGCCTAGCTATACTACATGGTCCTTCTCTTGCACAGATCACCACCGGCCTTAGCCTACTCGCCGATGTCAACGCTCTACAAAGAACCCGCTGGAGGGTTTGTGGCATCTTCTAAAATGTAAATTAAAGCAACATGAGTACAAAGGTACTCAAAGAAGACTTACATCGACCCTACATACATGCATTTTATCAAGAAGGGTTGGTGGGGTTATTGCAGCAAGCCAACTTTGACTCATGGCTAAGCTATCCCACGAGACACCAACTTGAAATAGTTTTATGACTCGAGTCCACTACTCATCACTTCAATACACCACCGAGGATCCAACCCTGCCTTCCTACGGAGAAGCCATCCTCGCACTCACGCTTATCTTGAGGCTTTTAGTAGTGTCCATTTACTTGTCTATGAGCTGTATAGGCAACCAAGTAGTCCTTATCATGACGCGCTATTCAATAGATGATGTTAACCTGCGGGTGTACTTCTTCATACATGTTTCCACCACTTAGCGCCTGCACACACCACATGTGCTCGGCAGACTTCAAGCGAAAGCCAACGTGGGTGTAGACCACGACCTACCTAGACACTCGAGTCCCTAGTCCAGTTTATCGCCTATTTGGGTTCCATCTATGAGGAGTTCCGCCAAGTCTCGCCACAGCCCCAAACGATGTGAACAAGGTTCCCGAGATACCAAACGGGCATCCGTACACCCGCCACGCATCTACCGATCACAGCCCACCCTCACGGTCAGCGCTGTCCACGGCCTCCAAGAGGCTACAAACACCGTAAACTACTTGCAACTCCCCGGACAGAGGACTAGTGTGAATAAGAAGTCGAGCGGGTCATATTTCAGGCCCAATGTATGGTAGTAGCTGAATCTTAAATCACACATACAGATCTCAATTTAAGGACGGCCTCAATGAAACAACCCACCATGTACTCCTACATGGCCTTTCATCGATACCTTTACCAAATCGTGTTCAACACCTTACTCTCGATCGACTCGATCATTTCACTCTAGCCATCACCCCGATGAACCGCACTGACACGACTCTAAGCATAGCAGGCATAGCAAGGTAGGAACAACACAATCACATGGCTCAATCAACTCCTACACATGCTAGTGGGTTTCATCTAGTTATCGTGGCAATGACAGTCATGCAGAGGAAATGGGTTCAACTACCGCAGCACACAACAGTTTGAATCGCGTTGTCTTAATGCAAGAACGAGAGCAGGAGCAAGAACATGGGATTTTATCGATATGATCAAATGGTTGGTTGCTTGTTCGACGGGTCGTGTGACGGTATTGCTCTTCGTCGGGTTATCACGATTCTCAAAGCGTAACTCGCCGCAGAGAACACCGATACACAAGCATTACCAAACAATATGCAACAATATGATGCATGCAATGAGACATGGCAAAATGAGTGCTTTGGGCTAATGCAACTAAGATCAGATGGGTTTGAATCAATTTGAACCAAAGATTCAAAATTCAAACTCATATATGATCATTTAAAGTGCTTAAACTTGTTCTGTGATAAACAGTGGGTTAGCTTCTGTAAACATGCATGAAACCAGTACAGATGGATAGATTGGATTTTTCTGATCATTTTTCATATATAATTTGTCTCATTTGGAGCTATGGTTGATTTTATATGAATTTTGAAGTTTGAAACATTTTCGGAATTTCCGTAAAAATAATTCCAAGAATTTAGATATTATACAAGATCAAGGCCATGATGACGTCAGGGGGTCAACGGGCTGGTCAGGTCAAACTGACCAGTGGGTCCCGCGTGTCAGTGGGGTTAGTTTATTTAGAATTTAATTAAACTAAACTAGATTAATTAGTGGGGCTGGGCCCACATGTCATAGACCCAGGGGGTCAAATTGGGCCCACCCGTGGTCAAAACCGGGGTCAAACTCATCGCGCTTAGCAGCCGGGCGAGCGACGCGCGGCGGCGATAGTGTTTTTGGCCGCCCGCCACCAAATGGGGCGCGGAGGCCACCGGAGGCAGTTGAGGTCAAACCGCAACTCTTGGCGGAGTCCGCTGGGCTCTGGTGGCGGAGTTGGCGCCGGCGGCGAAGTTTGGCGGCCACCGAGCTCGGGTGAGAGGAACTCGAGGTGGAGGTGCGGTGAGGTGTGGAAGTGCTCGGTTAGTATCGCATGCGATGTGGTGAACGTGTTGGACACGGTGAAGTGACCGGAAGATGGCCGGGCACGCCGGCGATTTAGTCTCGCGACGGCGGGTGCACGTGAGCTTCAGGCGGTCGCTGTGGTGCACGGAAGCGAGAGGGAGAGGGTTGAAGGTAGCTGAGCTCACAGAGCTCACGAGAGGCCGCTGCGGGTCGGGACGAGCTGTAGCGGCGGCGACGCGGCGGGGATCTCCGCGGTGGCGCCGGGCGAGCTTGGTGCGGCGGCTGGGCACGCGAAGCGCTGGGCTCGGCTAGCTCGGTAGCGGACGGCGGCGGAGCTCTTCGGACACGATGGCGCGGCGGGGTCGACGGAGGACGCGGCTACGACGGTGATGCGGCGACGGTGGCGCGGCCATGGCGTGGGGGAGCGAGGGAGACGAACCAGGAGGAGAGGGGTGTCTGGGGTCCGGGCGCGACGTGGAGCTCATCCAAGGCGATGTGGCGGCGAGAGGCTAAGCAGGCGGCGAGCAGCTGCGCGGGCGAAGCGAGCTGCGGTGCCGCCGAGCACCTTGGCTGCCTGCTCGCAAGTTAAGCAGCTTGCATGGCGGCGGGCTGGGCGGCCGGCCTGGGCCAGCTAGCGGCGCCAGTAAGTTTTTCGCTTCGTTTTTTTCCTTTTTCTATTTTCCTGCAAGTTTGTTGAGTTATTTAAAATACCGTAAATGTTCTAAAATTCACCAAACTACTCCTGGTCCATTGTTGGAATATTTCCAACATGAAACATTTTAGTTTGAGATATTTGGACATTTGAAATATTTTATAAATTTTAAATGCCCAAATTCAAATAGCTATGATTTAATTCAATGACCTTAGGATGACCTAGGAAAATGTGCACCACTTTTGGCAAAGCTTCTGGACCAAGACAAAAATGATGGACTTTTTAGAAGGGCATTTCAGGTTCATCGAAAATATTTTTAGTAAACCCTAGTTGTTTCAGAGGGGGCTGGGGGTTCTGGCAATCCCATTTCAAGTTTCTGTTGAAAAAAATAGACATGATGCAACACTCTAATGCATGAACTAGGTAGGGTGTGACATTTTTTGAAATTGGATTCAGGTAAAAATAAAGGCCTGGAGTCTTCCAAATCATCCAGCCAAAATATCACCCAGTTACATTTCTCAATCAGACATTTAATATGAGATAAACCCTTCTGCCATTTCTTGAGAGCAAACCTCAAAGATTTTAGTTTATCCATAATAACTACTGATATGTGAGACTTGTGAGACTGCTTTTGCCAGACCTGTTGAACACACTCCATAAAACCAGGTTGATGGACCCAATAATTCTCAAATCTGAAAATGTGAGCTTTTGGGATGCTGGTGCTTATGGAAACCACACAAGGAACATGATCCGATGCAGTTTTGGCTAGAGGATTGACCAAGATTTGGATATTGATCAATCCAACCGGGCAGAGGTAAAAACCAAATCCAACCGCTCAAGAAGAGGGAAATCACTGATATTAGACCAGTGAATCTTCTTCCTTTAAAGGTAGCTCAAGCAGTCCCAAATGACCAATGATCTCATTAAAAATAAAAGTATCATTGATATCACCCCTGTGAAGATTTCTATTATCCGTAGATCATATGAAATTGAAATCTCCCAAGAAAAGCCATTTTTGCTCAGTTCCACATTTAAATTATAAAGCCAATCGACAAATTCATCTCTCAAGGTACCTTGACAGGTCCATAAACATTAACCAGTACCAAATGTCACCATTATGCACAGACTTAAAATTAATGACGATCCCATATGGTTTCACTTCCATTAAAGCCCCTGAGAAAACATTAGAGCGCCACACCACTAAAATGCCACCGGAAGCTCCTCGAGAAGGAGATTCTATAACCTGATCAAAACCCGCAGGACAAATGCTCTTAATTAAAGTTCGGGGGCACTCCGATAACTTAGTTTCTTGCAGACAAACAACTGCACATTGGCTTTCAATAACTTTCTTCGCCGACCACACGCTGCCTTGCTTCGTAATTAAGTCCACGGACATTCCAACAAAGAACCTTCCAGCTATGCATGGACATTTGATTCATATGATAAAGCAAGATAACACATTAAGAACAAGCAGACACCTAGTGCCACACAACCCATAACACATAATAGCAAAAGTGCCAAATCATAACCAGAGTGCCAAGTTTCAGAGATAACATAACAACAAGAATTTGATGTGCTCGCTACACCTAGGAAACACATTAAACTTTAACATTTAAATATTGCCGAGGAGGTATCATCCTTAGGATCAGCCATAAGCTTCTCCCGAGATAGTAGCTTGGGGTCCATCTCCACTCAGCTCCAATTGTCTGCAGCACAACGACGGCGCTCACAGATGGACGCCCTCCGCTTGTCGTGGCGCACATCGCCGAGTTGTCCACTCCAAAGAAAGATCGTACCGAATGGGCTGGGCCTTCTCCTATGGGCTTGGACCTTGGGTGTCTTTTAGCAGGTCAGAGGAAGCTGCTCAAAACCACCAATTTGAAACCATCCAGTTTTGCCGCCTCGTACACCTTCTCGATCAAGTGTCAACCAAAGGAGCAGAAATTTATGCCTCACCGCTACCGGCTTTTCCTGTCGTGGGCGAGCTTCAGACGAAAAACCACAAAGTAGGAAACCTCTTCCTACCCAGCAAGTCCCACGGGCTCCAAAGAAAGCTGATTATTACTGCTAAATCCCACAGGCTCAGCAACAGCAGTAGGTTCATCGCTTGAAACTGAAAAGTTAGAGGCAGACAGAGTAGCAAACAATGAGCGAGCAACAGGGCGCCGAGTGACAGACGCAGAACTTGACAAACAAGGGACCAACAAAGACACTCGCTTGGTATCATGAAAAGCAATCGACCACTTGCGCTTGGAAAATGTTACTGTCCCCAACGGCTTGAAGTAGAGGGACCTTGGCACCTCTTTCACAGAAAATTCAAACATCAAATTTTCAAATGACCGCTTCCAAAGCAATTCAGGTGGAAGAGGGGGTCCAGCCACAATCCTAGCCATCCCGGGGACAATAGCCAAAGGATTTTCTTCCTCAAAAGCAGGTTGTTCCTGAACTTCAGCAACCAAGTCAAGCATCTGCGGGTGTTGAGGCACGACAGCATGTAGAAGCTGTTTGACAGACTCAGATTGCTCAGGTTGATCAATGACAATAGAGACTTGATCTTGTTCAGGCAGTGCTGGCTGATGTGGTTGATTAATATTGTCATCATCGCCTAATCGAGCATTACCCCAATCAGCATCCAATCGGATTATCTGGGAGGAGCAGCGCAAGAGGCGATCATTCCAGCCAATCATCGGGTAAGGCGCAGATCAAACGAAATGTTGTCGAATGAGATGACCAGCATTGATGAGGATTACCATCCAGAGGCATCGGATCTTCATCATTAGGCATCCGATCAGCAAAATCTGCCCCAAGAACATAGCACGCAGCAGTCCAGAGACTTGGGCACCACCCCACTCAAAGATAATCCCCAAATACCACATCCCGTGGACTAGCGGCGATCGTGAAAGCTGGCTTCAACAACAGTTTGTACCACATAATGATCCTCACTATCCCAAGAATGAATTTTTCCAAAAGTACCTACTGCCTGAGAAATATATTCAGTCGTGCGATAATCCAGGGGAAATCCCAACAAACATTAACCAGCCCTTACGAAAACCATTATTCCCTTTGAAGTTTTCACCCTCATCATGCTTCATAAATCTAACAAATCGATCATTCCCCAAAGCAAACGGCGGATGCTGAATCAGAGTGTATCCAACAGTCGGATCTTGAACTTGGAACAAACCAACTCCATGAAACCAAGGCTGAGCAGAACGGACAAGAATACCTCTGTTCTGGAGAAACTGCACCACTTCCTCTTTGACCGGCCCTAGAGGTCCATCCAGAGCAGGCATAACTTCAGCAACCATGTAATCTTCATGGCGACGAGGAGGGCGAGCCGCCGGCGTGAAGAAAGTGCGAGGTAAGCGCCGATCACCACCATCAATGATATGATGCCCCCGGAGGCACCAGCGCTATGGTCAAGCTCGGTTCGCCATGCCCGCAGCAAGCGATTTAACCGAGGGTTTCTTTGAAGAACAGGTGGTTTCTTGGCAGGTGGAGGAAGAGATTGGAGAAATGCGGCGGAGACGATATGAAAGGACTAGATATCCCAATAACTCCGCTTCCCTCCCCGAACAGCTGATGTTTCAAAACTCGTGTTTTCACAGCAGAGCTCGCCCCAAGCCAATCCATGAGAACGAGCAAAATCATTACAGCCGGCTTAAAGTGACCCACCCCGAGCAAGCCGAACAGACCGCCAGATTCCACAAGAGATCGCCATGTGGCCCTTCCGACCGCAATCGGTGCAGTTAGAACTCAATCCACCATGTCATCGACCATAGCTTCAAACTGCCGCGCTGCCTCTTGTGTAGTAGGAATTTCCATAGGATCACTAGACGGGCTAAGGTGCCCTGGCGGATCCAACCCAATATCTGGAGGTCCAGTAGGAGGGGGATCCAGTGTTGGCCCAGTCGTGGGAGAATCATCTTGGGCCACCAAGCCCACACACGGCGGGTTCACTAACTGAGCGGGCCCGGAGGACAGAGCACCCGTTTGAATCAGCGAAGTTCCCGCTTCCTCAAATTGCGCCGCGAGATTACCGGACCTCACGATTTGCGGATCCACCGAAACCGGTCCGGCCGGAGGCGCAACCGGCCGCCGGAGTAACTCCGGTGAGCTGTTAACCGTACCAAATACTATGGGTGGCTGCGCCACCGTCCAATGCGGGCCAGGAGCAGGTGGTTGCCGAATGAAAACGTGCTCATGAGCAGAAAGATCATATCCCCCATCAACTATAGTATCAATGCAAGCCTGAGAAGCTGGATATCTATAGCGCTGTGTTTAATACTTTTCAAAAGTGGCAAAGACAGCTTATTTGCGTAAATTATAGATTTCAAAGCAGATTTAACTAGGGCTTATGCATAGCCAATAAACCAAGCGAAGACCTACGCCAGGGGCTAATCAAAATCCATTCAGCATCACATTCCTAACGCCAGATCTTAAGTTCTTCAACCCAATTTGGTCCTCCATTCCCCACAGATGAAAATAGCACTTGAACAGATCACAAGCAAAAGAGCCAAGATCCATAATAATAAAGCCAACTTGCATGCATGAAACTTGAAAGAAAAACTTTGTCCTTGACATGACTAACCCAAGATCAATTGCTGAACCACCAAGCGCAGCTTCCAGTCACGCCGCCATCGAATCTTCAGATAAGCGAAGGCATGCCTCATCAAGGACACGATCAGATGAAAGACCTCCTCTTCCCAAATGATGAATTCAGCGACCAAGAGATCTAAAAACTTCATCCGAAAAAACCCTACCCTTGGAGAAATCCAAGCCAAGGGTAGATCCACCAGTAGAACCCATAGGAGATGGATATTGCCTTGATCCAGAGAAGACGCCGGAGAAGATGATCGGAAACGATCAGCAGATCAGTGGAGAGGAAGGGAGATCGCCAGAGGAGAGCCTAGCGCCGAGGTGGGAGGTGGGAGCGCCATTAAACTGAGACATTTTTCCGAACCCAAGAGATAGGCAATGGGAGAGGAGCTAGCCAAACTTTTGGAAGCCAGATTCATCAGAGATATAAAACATCCGGACTGGCTAGCAAACCTGGTGATGGTACCAAAGAAGGATAAATCCTAGCGCCTATGTGTCGACTTCAAGGACCTTAACAAGGCTTTGCCCAAAGGATCCATTCCCCCTCCCCCGCATTGATCAAATCATCGACGCCACCGCAGGCACGATTCATTGTGCTTCCTCGACGATACCCGCTACCACCAAATCAAGATGGCGGAGCTGCACTCAAGCCGCAACGCCATTCATCACTCCATACGGACCATTCTCGCTTAACACAATGCCCTTCGGGCTCAAAAACGCCGCAAGAATATATCAACAAGATGATTCGTATATGTCCGCAAACCAGATCGGCAAAATAGTGGAGGCATACGTAGACAATGTGGTCGTCAAATCCAAGCATGTCGAAACTCTAGTAGATGACTTGAGGCTCACATTCGACAATCTCCGAGATATGACATTAAGCTCAACCCGGAAAATGCGTTTTCAGCGTACCAGCCGGAAAGCTCTTGGGCTTCATTTTATCTGGTAGAGGAATTGAAGCAAACCCAACCAAGATCCGAGCTCAGTCACAATTGGATATCCCAAAAGACCTCAAGCAAATACAAAAATTGACTGGATGCGTGGCGGCTCTAAGCCGCTTTATCTCCCGCTTAGGAGAAAAGGCATTACCCCTTTGTCGCCTCCTCCGGCGCACTGAACACTTCGAGTGGACGGATGCCGCCGTGGCCAGACTTGAAGAAATCAAAGACATATTGGCAACAAATCTAGTCCTGGCCGCGCCCAACTTGGGCGAACCAATGTTATTATATATCGCGGCAACACATCAAGTTGTAAGCGCGGTGCTCGTTGTTGAACGAGAAACGGACGGACACAAGTTCCCTCTTCAAAAACCAGTTTACTACGTGTCCACTGTCCTAACTCCATGCAAGTCCCGGTATCCACATTATCAAAAGATAGCGTACGCGGTGTTCATGGCATCCCGGAAGCTGCGACACTACTTCCAAGAGTGTTTGATAACAGTAGCCTCCGAAGTACCTCTTAATGACATTATAAACAACCGCGACGCAACAGCCCAGATTGCCAAATGGGCCATCGAGCTCCTCCCATTCGACATAACCTATAAACCACGACGAGCTATCAAGTCGCAAGTTTTGGCTGACTTCGTCGCCGAATGGACTGAAGTCGAACTCCCTAAAGAGTACGGCGCATACTCCAATTGGATTATGCACTTCGACGGCTCCAAAATATTGGCCGGCCTGGGGGCTGGCATCGTCCTGACGTCCCCAACCGGAGACACAGTCCAATACGTACTCCAGATAATGTACACGGACTCCAACAACGCAGCCGAATACGAGGCCCTTCTACATGGCCTCCGGATGGCGGTCTCAATGGGCATTAAACGCCTAGAGGTGCACGGGGATTCAAACCTCGCGATATCCCAAATAAATGGAGACTTCAACGCCAAGGATCCAAAAATGGCAGCTTACCGGAACGTAGTCCTGAAAATGTCAGCTCGGTTTGAAGGGCTCGAATTTCACCATATAGCCCGGATAATAATCAAGCGGGCGGACGATTGGCGATCAAAGAAAGCGCCGATGCCGCCCCTCCCAACATCTTCTTGGAACGACTTTTCGCCGCTCTGCATTATGGGAAGGTGTCCGAAACAACAATCTAGACCCTATCGCACCGCCTCGACAATCAACATTCTCGACACAATCGGTGGTTCTCGCCAATGAAATAACATCTTCAAATTTAAATAATGGCGCTATTGCCCCATGGATCGAGCCATTCCTAGCCTACTTAACTAGGCAGGAACTTCCCGAGGACCAAAACGAGGCCCGCTGATAGTACGGCGATCTAAAGCCTATAAGGTCCATGAGGGAGAGCTTTATAAAAAAAGCACAACCGGAGTCCTTCAAAGGTGTATCTCCGAAGAGGAAGGGCGAAATCTTCTGGCTGAAATTCATGCCGGACTCAGCGAGCACCATGCCGCAGCCCGGGCCCTTGTAGGCAAGGCCTTCTATACAGGATTTTATTGGCCGACGACCCGGGCAGATGCTCAGGACTTAGTCCAACGATGCGTCAGTTGCCAGCTCTTTGCTAATCAAAGCCACATGCCACCCACCGCCCTCAAAACTATACCCATCACCGCCATTTATGTCCGGGGCTTGACATGGTTGGACCCCTTAAAGGAGGAACCCACAAGCAAAAATACCTATTGGTCATGGTGGATAAATTCACCAAATGGATAGAGGCTGCCGCTTAAGACGGCCAATCTGACCCGTGATAGACTTCATATCGTGGGTAGTACATCGCTACAGGCTTCCCCCATAGCATCATTATCGATAATGACATGAACTTCACGCGCATAAGGTTAAACTCGTGCAAAAACATGGGCATCAAGCTCGACCACGCTCAGCCTATCACCTCAAACTAACGGTCAAGTCGAACGAGCAAATGGTCTAATCATGAGCGCATTAAACCTGCACTAGTGCGGTCCTCAAGGAATCTAACACGACCGGGTAGAGGAGCTCGACCAGACTGGGACTGTGGACCACGCCAATTGCACTACCGGATTCACACCATTTTTATGGTATACAGCAGAGAGGCAGTTTTGCCTCGCGACATAATTCATGACTCACTCAAGCAATGCATGTACAAAGAAAAAGAAGCCGAGCTGGATCGGCAGGACAGTTTGGACGCCCTAGAGGAGGAGCGCGACGTGGCAAAAAGCTTGTTCCGTGATTCTATCAATAGCAGGCTCAAGATATCAAAGCAGAAGTACGAGCCAAAACTTACAATGTTGGCTAACTAGTTCTATGCCTCGCCGGACAAGAAAAAGGACAAACTCAAGCCCAAATGGGAAGGTCCTTCATCATCGCATCAAGTCCCGACCGGGCGGAGCGCACTGCCCGCAAATGAAATGCATCGAATAACCGACTATAGCCGAACCCATGGAACGCAGCTCGCCTCCAAGATTCTACACCTAGTGCCGACTCGAGTTCGCCTCCTTCCTCCGCCTACATTTTATACTTTAGCTGTCTTTTATTTCTCTCCTTCCCTCCCGCTTTCTCAAGCCTTTGAGGCTCGCCATGCATTGTTCAAGACACACTTGACGTATACTCGTGACTCATTATATTCGGGGCTTTTTAATGTGTTTATTTATACGGGCTTTATGCCCAACACATGTGTCACACTTCCGCATGTACCTTTTATTCACCATTATATGCATCGATATGACTTAAGTTTTGGCCAAGCTGGGTTGCTCGACTCTCGTGCTTACCCCTACGCTCCCGATTGTTCTGCTAGGAGGTAAAGGGAGCACTTCAAGATTGTTATCGCCGGTCACCGGATGTGTACCTCAGATGGGTGAAGCCGAAAGCTAGCGTTCTTAAGGGAATATTCGGTCGGTGAATTAAAATATGATTTCTTACCTATTTATTTATCTGCCCCCAGATGCTTTCCTGCTATTTTCGCAGTCCGAACATGCACTTTAGGGCATGCCTCCTAGGGAAAGGAACCCCTAACGGAACTATTCTCCCTTGAAGATGTTTCTTACTAACCATGTAATATAACATAACTAGTTGGGCACTTGTCTGATAAATCACTAATGACCCCTACGCCTGGTCTCCACGCGTGCCCCGGTTTTTTATATAACCGCGAGGGTATTCGGACACACTCCGGACTGTCGGGTCCCGAGGTTGAAGCAAAAATGTCCGCTATGACAAACGATCTACAATCCGGCTAGAAGGCATTTTACATGTCATTTTAAATGTCATAGTCAAATTGACTGATTGTATTCTCTTCAATACCATCTAATAGGCTGTCTAGTTTACAACCCCATTGAATACTTTATGCCAACTCTACTTGGCCGCACACTAAGCTCACAGGATCTCCTTCCCATCGGGCCCCACAGTCCGACTCGCCATGTGGTTTGGGTCACTCTGGTACCGCTGCCTTCACCATGGCCCAGCCTCCTGGCGCCTTTGATGGCAGCCGATATCTTCCATAGCCGGAAGCTGCTGCTGCCCTCAAGCTCCGCAAGCTCTCCAAGACCTTCGTAGGGAGATGGATGGCCACAAGGCTCGGGCGACGCCGCCATCACCGCCAAACTCGCTTGTGCAGCTAAAAGCAGCTCGGAAGTAGGTCACCCATTGAACCGGCATTTCTCCGCAGGACGACTTGCGGAGCATAACTACAGACAATATGTCTGTTAATCGACTTCCTTGCCGAACTCTTCTTTTCAAAAGTTCGCTCAAGCACTTACTATAAACGCCGTGATGAAGCCGCTGATTCTCCTTCATGGAGTCAGACAGCTGGGCCCGAACATTTTTTAGTTCCTCGCCCAGCTGGGTGTTGGCATCTTGGAGGTTATTTTTCTCTTGCCGCACCCTTGTAAGCACTTTCTCCTGAAAAAATCACAAAATGAGGTACTTGAACCATGGGAATGGGGATCGGATAGGCAAAAAGAAATGTCCGCTTACCCAACTTCGAGGATTGTTCATAGAAAATCCGTTCAGTGGGCTAACATGGAGAAAATCCTCCTTTTCCCCTTTGTACAGGCCGGATAAGATCTTCACCAGATCGGCAACCGATCCCGCCCCTACGGCCATGGCGGTGGCATCATCCTCCCGCTGAAATCCCACATGGGGTGGCCCCTATACTGGAGTGGCTGCACCCCCCGCATAATGCACGTGGCCATGACTCCGATCATAGTCAGGCCGGAATGAGCTAATAACCTTATTTGGCTCATCAGATAGAGGACATCCTTGTTAGCCCTCTGGGGGCTCCGCGGGCGCCAGCTTAGGCATTTCTTCAAAGGAGCATTGCTGAACTCCGGGAGGCCGGTCCGAATGGGATCCGTAGTGTATGATTCTACATAAAACCATTCTCAAGGCCAGTCTTTGACGCTTCGGGTTCCTGATAGATATCCGTCCCAAATGATGCGCCATAGTTTGGCTCGCCCACTTGATATATCGACTTTCATGAGAACGGGGTACGAGGCGAATAATCTTTTCCAGAGTGCAAATGAGCCTCGACGCCCAAGAACAGTTCGCAAAGGGCCACGAAGCCCGCTGATGTGCGTAATGGAGGCAGGCGAAGGTGGTGCAGCCGAGCCCATAGAACTCAGAGCCCCTGAGAAACGGATGTATTGAAACCGAGTCCTCTTACTAGATAAGAGACAAAGCATACCCGCCTCCTTTGAGGGATTGGGGATGCTCTCGCCTTCCGCCTCTTGTAGGTGGCGAGTCCAGCTCGAACCGAACCATAAAGGCTGGGGAAGAAATCCTCGACTTGGAGCGCCACTAACTTATCAGGCGGGACTCGAGCATCTCTCCCAATTCCATGCCGAGGGCTGGGGCCGCAAGAGGAGGAGCCGCACGACCGTCCATGATGGAATGGATTTTTGTCGAGGCGCCTGATGAATGCTCATGAGGGAGGATGGTGATTCAATCTAGATCCTCGCTCTTTTTGTAGGCAGCTCATTTGGCGCAGCTAGGGGGGGAAAGTGTAAAATACCCTGGCTTTGATTCGCTCGACACGCGGAAGATGGCCTTTATTAGGCGTGGAAGCCAAGGAGCGCAACATTTATAAGAAGCCGGACACTATTCGACAAGTACATGGAATTTGGAGAAGTACCTCCTCGCAATGTCAAGACACCCACGCTACCGGACTCATTGTCATTGAAGCCTGGTTCGGGGCTACCGAGGAGTCCTCGATCACGGGTGTCCGGATAGCCAACTATCATCTTTGGCCGGACTCCAAGACTATGAAGATACAAGATTGAAGACTTCGCCCTGTCCGGATGGGACTTTCCTTGCCGTGGAAGGCAAGCTTGGCGATACGGATACGTAGATCCGCCACCATTGTAACCGACTCGGTAACCCTAGCCCTCTCCGTGTCTATATAAACCGGAGGGTTTTAGTCAGTAGGACGAACAACAGTCATACCATAGGCTAGCTTCTAGGGTTTATCCTCTTTGATCTCGTGGTAGATCTACTCTTGTACTACCCATATCATCAGTATTAATCAAGCAGGAGTAGGGTTTTAGCTCCACCAAGAGGGCCTGAACCTGGGTAAAAACATCGTGTCCCTTGTCTCCTACTACCATCTGCCTAGACGCACAGTTCGGGCCCCCTACCCGAGATCCGCCAGTTTTGACACCGACAACGGCCCATAAATCTGATGGGCCATTTGTTGTCGGACCTGAGTTTCGGCCTTTTAGCGGCCCATTTAAGTGTTGGCCCAATTTTCTGGCCCGGTGTCACTTTCAGACTGTTGACGGCCCATAAATCAGTTGGGCCATTTTTAGTCCGACCTGAGTTTTGGCCTTTTAGCGACCCTTTTAAGTGTTGGGCCAATTCTGCCCTCAGTGACTTTCGCCCGTTAATGCACTATAAATGAGTTGGGCCATTTGTAGTCGGACCTTAGTTTTGGCCTTTAATGGCCCATGCCCTTCATGGTCCAATACCAGCCCAGCTTTCTTCGCCTGCTAAAGGCCCACAAACACGCTTGGTCCATTTACACACGCCTGCTTTTCAAATTTCTTAGCGCCCATGGTCTTCATGGTCCAAGATAAGCTCATTGCCTCTTTTGGCCTGCTAAAGGCTCATAAAGATAGTTGGGCCATATGTAGCCCAAACTTAGTAACGACCTGTTAACGAATTCGTGAAATAAATCGGGCCACCGTTGCCGCTTCGATGTCGGGCTCGTTAACTACCCGGAGGTAAGAGGGCCGACCATTAACTTTCGCCTAGTAACGCCCATTAACTTAATGGTCCCACTAAAGTTCGTACATGTCTTAGGCCAAATTAGATAATTTGAGCCCATTACGACGAGCAATTATGCACAAGACCAAAACCGATCACGCAAAGGTATGACATACAGGAATAACATTGCACATCCAAAGATATATTACAGAAATTACATCCACTGGCAATCAAAGATTGATGCCAAAGCAAATAAATGAGCGTAACCTAACCATCTACAACGCCACAATCTGCAACCTCAAGATAGATGACGCCTATAAGCATGTGGGCAAGTTCTTCGCTATGCTACATCGCCTCTCGAAAACATTGATCGCTTGTTGTGTCGCATGACTCGCACCTCCGATTCATCCACCATTTCCATCATTGCTTCAGCCATTAATTGGTTCACAAACATACATTTATTCCACAGCATTCGAGATGAGGATACCAACAGATTCAGATGGCAATTTTGGCGTCTTGTATTATTGATAGTGGAGAGTGTCTTGACCATTGCATCATAACATAAATTAGGATGGGAACCAAACAGATTAATCATGAGTTATTGCCATATTACTCGCCTAGATTTATCGGAAAGAAACAATGGGGTTGCCTTTGTTGTTTTCAGTAGTTTGTCTTCTTATCTTCAGAAGCCTGCACAAAATTAACACACTAGCATTGCTATCATTGGCCAAGTCAGATAATAGGAAAGCAACATTGACACAACAAAGGTTTGGGCAAGTAGCCTACACCAAATTAACACAATATGGCACAGCTATCATCAGCCAGGTAAGGTAGTATGAAAGCAACATTGACACAATGAATGAATGGGCAACCAGAGAAGCACTACAATTCAGTAATGTGCGTGATATGAGATAGTACATTCATGCCGCTCAGTATGCAAAACTACCAGGCAATTTTCCTTACAAAAATCAACATTGGCGCCTTTAACATTTTGCTACAACTAATTTTAGATCAGATAAAGGTTAGATTCATGCCGATTAACAAAATACATGCTAATGTAAAAATATAGTGATATACAACAGTACTTACATCAGATTGGAGCACGAGAATTTCAAGAAGATATTTTCCTCGAATACAATCCCAATGGAGGAAGTCTTCTATCGTTTAACCTTATTTTCTAAAAGAGAGATCGGTAAGAAACATGTATAAAATATGATCAGAATGCTATAAAACTTCATGATGCGAGGATACGCACACGCTTCTTAGAATGAAGTTGACATTCTTTTGCTCGACTAGAGCGGGCTAGTTCTTTGGCCACTGGAATCTGCTTATTATCAGTGGGAGTTGTGTCGGAGTAATGGGCCACGGGTAGGCCGACCCGGGACCCAGGATCTTTCAAGACATCGGGGCAAGCCGCCCTCCGACCGATCCCACCGGGCGACTTTCGGGAGGCCGAGTCCCACCGGGCGACTTCGAGAAGCCGAGTCCCAGACGGCGACTGGGCAGGCCGACTGGTTTACGACTTCGGGGCCGACTATGGGAGTCGGCCCGCGACCTTCCTCGAAGATCGATGCAGGTACGGCCCGACGTATATCCCTCCGCCCCACGAGGGGTGGGCATGGCTACAGTGAGTCAGACGCTGAAGATCTCCGTGAGGCGCGCAGATCGCTGCCATGCCTCCTCGACCAGCTACAAGGCGCGAGGCACGTGCCCACGACGGCGGCTCAGACGCCCGAAGAACGCCGGCCCCTTGTCGGGAGAGTAGAAGACGCCAGAGCGCTTGAGTCGGTTTTGTGGGAGTCGGCCTCCCGAGTCGGCCGCCGCCAGGCCCCACAAGCCATAAACCAGATTGGACAGGAATGACGACGTGGATCGCCGACAGACGGCGGCACTGCTCCCACGACCTCGACCGAGCTCAGGCTATCGAGCGCCGACAAGGTCGACTTGTCTGCTGGATCCGCCAATGGGCGGCCCCTGCCGCAGTGAAGGGCGGCGCATGAGAGACAGACGGCTGGGGGCCACGCCAATATATTATTATTGTACTTCGGGTAGGCCTATATAAACCCCCCGGGCACCCATGCAAAGGGTTTGGCCTCGATAGACTTAGACATAGCAAGGTGGAGAGAGCCAGCCTTGCTCCCTCCTCGCCTCCCAAACAGCTCAAGGAGCACCTTTGTATTATCACACCATAGTGACTATGCGAGACCCCGCAGAGCAGCAGGGGGTGTTATCTCCCCGAGAGCCCCGGTTGGTAAGACTCGCCGCGCATGTTCAAGCGCCATCCTGCTTTCTGTGCACCGCGATGTTCTACTCGCCTTCACCATAATAAGCCACCTGGCATATGTCGATCCAACCCCGACATTTGGCGCCCACCGTAAGGGCGCACCGCCGTCCGGAGATCTGCTCGACGGAACCTCTTCCTCCTCGGGCGAAGCGCAGCCAGCCCGCCGCCAGATGGAGTCTGTGACGACGCTGCACGGCGCCGGCCGCTCATACGCGAAGCGCTCGCCAACTCATCGGGCGAGGTGCGCCATCGACGAGCCTGCACTAAGTGCATACGTGGCCCCGAGCCTTCGCGGCCTCCTCGACCAACTCCACATCGCCGGGCGAGCCCGGCCAGAGATTTGGAGTCCGTAGGCTCCTCCGACCCGATGCTGGTCGACTCCGACGCCAGATTGCTCGACATCTTCCCCACCAACGCAGTGGTCTACGACGAGCCGCCTGCAGACGAGGAGAGTGATGGAAGCGCCACACGGCTAAGGTGCTCGCCACGGCGAGCATTCCGCGAAGACGCCAGACCCGCTGCCGGGCGACCAAGAAGACCGACCGCGCCATTCTAGAGGACGCGACGCCGAGACGCTGAAGAACGCCGCCAGATCATCGGCGCCAAGAAGTTGGCGCATGAGGCGCTTGTCGGCGCATACCAGCGAGGTGGATTGCACCGTAGGCGCTCGCCAGCCCGACCGCCGAGCCATCCGGTGCGGTCCGAGAGCGCGCGCTATCACCGACTTGCTCGGGCGAACGCCTGCACGCCACCGCCGAGAACATCCGCGCGCCTAAGCGCGCATCAAGAGCTGAAGAACTTTGAAGGCGAAGAGCGCCGTAATGACGGAACGAGTCCATCAGCTCGATGCGGTTGCGCGCAAAATGCGGCAGCGGCTACACGTACGCCAAGAGCAAAGAGCCGAACGACGATTTTACCCTCGCCGAGATCAAGGCGCGATTTCCCGGACACCGATCGGGCGGAGTCCGCGAAGGAAAGAGAAGGAGTCGGCTGTTAGCCATAGCCGACTCGTGATCACCATCGAAGCCACCAAGACGGGCCGCCTCAGCAAAGGGAACGGGCGAGATGATTATCCGCCCCCACTCAAGAGAGCGGCGAAGCTCACCGCCGTTGAGCATCCGACTCGGAGGTCGCTTTGGCCGAGAGGAGTCGGAGAGAATGACGCCCGCCATCGGATCGACCACTCCACAGATCTCGGGCAAGAAGAAGAAGATGAGTTGGGTCCGCTTTGCTTCGGGCCCCGTGATCGTAGATGAGCCCTTCCCCAAAGGGTTCACGCCCCGAGACACGCCAAGTACACTGCCCGTGAAGCCGAGGACTCGCTGATAGACTACTCCACAGCCACAACATAGCCAACGGCAACAAGCGAAGTCGCAGGAAGTATGTTCCTCATGCTCCAAGGCACAGCCCGGACATGGCTGAACAGCCCAAGGCCCTGTGAGCATCATTAGCTGGGTCGACTTCATCAAGCCTTCATTCAGAATTCACCAAAGACGCATAAGCGACCTCCCAAGCCGCCAGCCTCCCAGCGCAAGGCCCCAAGAATCAACACGCCGACTACCTCACGCTACTGGTGTAATCAAACTCCTGCGAGGGCGCACGAGGTGCAGGCCATCGAGTATTTCATGGCCGGTGCCGAGAGGGCACCTCCTCAAGCACAAGCTCCTCGCGACGATCCCAAACCTCGATTTAACCGCTAGTCATAGCAGCATAAGCACGCCACGCCGACTTTTCTATGAAGACGGAGATTCAAGTCAACGCGCTGAAAGGTGATTCCCAGTGCCCTGTAACTCCGGGCTGGAGACGCCAACCGGCGACAGCAGAAAATGACAACAAGCACAGCAGTCTCACCGACTTCCAACAATGGCAGGTCGCGGGCGGTAGAAGATCAAGAAATGGAGGGGCAGCCCGCCAAGCGCGTAGGGCTGCAAGTCCAACTGGTTGCCGGGCTTTCTCCTATGAGCAGACTTTTGATGGACCTTGCAGTTCCACAGCGCGCCGAAGCCGCCGAACCACACCACAAGAAAGTGCCACCGCTCGCCAGATCGCTAAGGAGACGGCTTTGCCCTCCGCCGGGTCGCAGGTTGCCATTCCGCCGCCAAGCGGCTCGCCACCGGGCGCGGGTCCAAGACGAAGTTCCTGTGAGGAGCACGGAGCCTACATAGTGTTCACCAAAGATGGCAGATGACCGGAAAGAAGAAGCGCCAACAACAAAGAAGAAGTCAACGCAGAGCAACCGATGCCCCGTAGTTCATGCATTGGTCCGAGAAGCCTATCACCGAGTCGGGCGGATCATCCGTAAGTGATGCCGAGTCCGGCTCTACGCCCTGGTCCTAGGCGCGACTTTTGCCAATCGATAGGGCGGGCCGCTTGTTTCTCTCGGTCCCGAGCAGACGGAGGCAGCAAGATAAACATCCTGCATAAGGACACAATGGAGAAGCTCGAATCAGCGGCGGCAGCCGCAGAGCCGCACAAGATTCCATGGAATTGTACCCGCCTCTCCGCCACCAATCGGCAAGATTCTGATAGAGGTCCTCTTCGAGACAAGGACCACTTCCGCCGAGAGCCGGGCCTGTTCGAGGTGGTAGACTTGAGAGCCTGCACACGCCCCTTGGCCGGGCCTGCCTTGGCCAAGTTCATGGCGGTTCCTCACTACGCCTACCTCAAGATGAAGATGCCAAGTTCCAAGGGATCCCACCATTGCCGGGCGATTATAAGAAGTCGTCCATTATGCTGCCGAGAGCAGCCGGCTGGCCGAGTCTTTGGTGATCGCAGCGAGAAGCTGCCTTGACCGGTCGTGGCGATGGCCGAAAGCAGCCGAGATGTCGCCCACCCCAAGGAGTCGGAGGCGTATGATCATTCAAGTCGGCTAAAGAAACCAAGAAGATACCCTTGGACCCGGAGCACCCAGAAATACGCTCATCATAGGCACAGCCTAGACAAAGAATAGGAAGGCGAAGCCTGCCGATTTCGTGAGAATCGACATCTTCGCATGGTCCCCAAGGACATGCCGGTGTACCGACGGAATTTGCCGAGCACAAGCTACACGCCAGCCGGATGTGAGCCCGCCAGCAGCCCTTTGCGCCGCCTATCAAGAGAAGAGAAGAGTTGTGGAGAAGAGATAGTCCGCCCCGGCAGCCGGATTCATTATGGAAGTGTTTTTTCCAGAGTGGCTAGCAAACCCAAAGGCCGGTATTGAAGAAAACAAGCAAAGGGCGGATGTGTATCGACTACACCAGCCTTCAATAAAGCCTGCCCAAGGACCCCTTTGCTCGCTTAGGATTGATCAGTGATAGACACCACACCGGATGCGAAGTTGTTGAGTTTCCTAGACGATACTCGTGATATCACCAGATCAAGTCAATCCAGCGGACAGATCAAGACCGTGATTCATCACACCATTCGAGCCTTCGCTACACCGACGATGACGCTCGCTTGAGGAGTGCCGCGCCACCTTTCAGCGCCAGATGCGTAAGTGCTCTCCTCTCGCAACTCGCAGAACGCCCACGCCTATGTGGATGATGTGGTGGTGAAGACGAAAAGCGACGCTGCCGAAGACCTCAAAGAGACCTTTGAAAATCTGCGCGATTCTAGATCAAGCTCAATCTCGAGAGTGCGTGTTCGAGTCCCAGCCGCCAGCCTCGCTTTTGGTCTCCGAACGCATAGAGTGCAACCTCAGGAAGATCAAGGCCATTGAGAGAATGGAGGTACCTAGCCGATCGTTGATGCGTAGTTCACCGCTGCTTGGCGCCCATCACCGATTCATCGCTTGGTCGAGAAAGCTCGCCTTTGTACCAACCGATGAAGAAGATCACCTTTTTGAGTGGAACCACAAGGCGAGATGAGGCATTTCTCCAATCAAGAAGATGTCGGCGACTTCGTGTTGGCGACTCCGACCCCAAGGAGCCCATGTTTGTACATCGCCGCCACCACCGGTTGTTAGCACAAGCCATTGTAGTCGAACGCAAGGAGGAAGGCAAGGCACTTCCGTCCGTGAGACCGTGTATTACCGGAGCGAGGTAATCGCCGACTTTCCGCGTAACTACCTCACTACCGAAGATGCTACGCGGCATTTTGTCGCCAAGAAGTCAAGCCCTACTTTCAAGAGCATCCAATCACCGTGGGTTTGCACCGCCCACTCGCCGAGATCATTGAAGCCGAGACCCTCCGCCGAGTGGCCAAGGGCTATCGACCTAGCCCTTACACCATCTACTACCAACCTCGACCGCCATCAAGTCGCAAGGCCGCCGATTTCGCCGACCGGGCCGAGACTCAAGACGCCGCCAAATACCGACTCTACTCATTGGCGGCTGCACTTCGACGGCTCCAAGATGCGACCGCCTTGAGCCGGCCGCCCTCACCTCCCCAAGGGCGATAAGCTCAAGTATGTGCTACAATCCACTTCGCCGCCCAACAACGCCGCCAATATGAAGCGCCATCCACGGCTCCGCTGCCAAGGAACTCGCATTCGCCGGATCTTGTGCTACGGCGATTCCGACTTGGTGGTTCAGCAGCCATCCGGGCGATCGACGCCAAAGACGCAAACATGGCGAAGCTACCGCTCGGTGCATCATCACAGCATAACCGCACTCAACTTCGCCAAGGGTGCCTTGGCTCGCTTTCCGCGACGCAGCATCCGACCGACTTAGCGCCCGCTGCCCATCCGCAATAAACGGTAGAACGAACTAACGGCTTCATCTCGTCTCGCATCAAGCCTCGATTGGTCGAACCACTCGAAGCGCCGCCGCTGTTGGGTCAAGAGCTGCTCGCCGCCCTCGAGTCTCGCGACAACCCCAAACAAGTCAACCGGCTTCACACCTTTCTTCCTCGCTTCACGTGCCGGGCCGCCATCCCAACGGATATAGAGTTCGACTCTCCGCGAGTCTCCATGTACACCAAGAGGAGGCTGAAGAAGACGCTTAAGACGGGCGCCGACCATGCCGAAGAGGGCCGACTATTGGCACTCGGCCCGTCCGCATCTACCAAAGCAGAGTTCAAGTACGATACTACAACCGCAAGGTTAAGCCAAGATCATTCCAAGAGGGCGATTTGTGCTCCGGCTGATTCAGAGAACAGCCGGCCAGCACAAATTGTTGGCGCCTTGGGAAGGTCCCTTCATCATCAGCAAGGTGCTAGGGAACGACGCCTACTATTTGATCGACGCTCAGAAGCCTCGAGCACGCAAGAGGGACGACTCCGGCAAAGAAACAGAGTGCCCGTGGAACGCGAATCTTCTTCAAAGATTTTACAGTTGATGCAGTATGTATTGCGCTACCCTCTTTGTATTAAAGTATTAAGACTCTTAGGCCCCGGACGAGCTCGGGACTGCCTTTTTGATTATCTGTATGATATGGATTACGCTCCAATATGCTTTTTCCTTTTATCATACTGTTCGCACCGGTCCGACTAGTCGGCACGGGACTCGCTGCCTTGGCGCTTATGAAATGCTCCTCGCGTCGTATAATGTGTCGCGCCAAAGCCATCTCTCATCGAAAGCCGCAGCTCACGAGCCAATCGCTTGGGCAAGGAGGCAAGCAAGAATGAGCGACATATGAAAATGGCTAAGGACTTAAGAGCTACGATAGCCCAAGCCGCTACCAGCCTCCCTTATCGAGCCGACTCACGCAGCAGTTGGCTCGCCGTCTCACTTTCATCAAGGACAGCCGACTCAATAGTCGGCCTCGCCGGTTTCTAGCCAACTTGCTAAGATACTCTAAACGACTTGGTACTTGCTGCGCCGCCAAGGGCGCCTCGCCGAGGGTCCAGCAGACATTCTAAGGGGCGCTCCGCCGGAGGGTCGGGTGACGGGCGTGTCGGACGCCGCGCCGGGTTATGGTTCACTTGAGCCTCCCGCGACGGTCGCTGGTCCTTGTGCGTTTCGTTGGAGGCGCGATCGCTAAGGCTGGCCGCCGCCTCATCTCTTCCGCGCCTTCGCTGGCCCTCCGACTTCGCCTTCTCGGCGCTGAGCCGACACGCTCGCTGAAGTCCTCTCATTCCGGTGCATCCTAACCACTCCGTGGTACTCTCGCCGCTTTCGGGTCTGCCGGCACAAAGACACTGTGTCCATGTATCGGCGATGGCCGCCAAGGCCGACTAAGGGCGCTTTCACGGCCTCCGGCCGCCTCCGGCCTTCGACCGAACGCTGCCAGACGGTCCAGTCCAGCCTCGATACCACCCTTGATTTAACTCCAAAGCCCGCGTGTTCGCATCGGGCCAAGGAGCCCTCCAAGCCTCAAAGCGATCGTGGCAACCTCTCACCACCGGCCGTCCGGACCGGGCGGTGCGAAGAGTCGGCACTTCGGCTGTATGGCAACCACTTGGGCGCTGGCACGCTTGAAGACGGCGCAGCAGAAGATGAGCAGGACGAAGACGAACCCCGGCGCTCGGCTGCTCGCCGATGGTTCGGGCGCGGCAGCAATCACTTCACCTTCGCTTCGCCTCCCGAGCCACCTCGATGGCCGTGAGGGACGGCTTATGAGTGGTCGGGAAAGAAGTCTCGCCAAGACAAAAAGAAGACAACAAAAATCAGAAATCAGCCCGACACGAGTCCAAGATCAAAGAAGAGAAAAGGCTTACCATCGACGATGTCCTCGAGCTCGGTAGCTCGAGGTCAAGATCGCTTCCCCGGCCGGGTCCAGCGGAGCGCCGACCTCGACTCGCTATGAGGGCATCCTCCCGCGACTTACGCCTTCCTCGCGCTTTCCGGAGCAGCTTTCTTCGCCAAGCTGCATCGCCAAAGAGGTCGCGCCTTGGACGAGCTTGTTGCACTCCTCCTCCTTGGCACGGCGTGGCGGTGTTGGCCTCGCCAGCTGCTCTCGGAGGGTGGCGCGGCACCGCAGAACGGCGAAAAATACAAGAACGCTGCCAAGAAGGAAGGTCGCGGGAGATCCGCCCAACTGCCAAGAGTCGGCCAAATCGGGATTACACCTGGGCGCCAGCGCCTTCACGGAGAAAAAGGAAGATAGAAATGCTGGGAGATTCGCCCGACCGCTTCGCATCGGCCCGAATCTCGGGATTATAGGCGCCAACGCCAAGAAGGAAGAAATAACCCACCTCGCTCTCCGTCAGACCGGGCGGTCCGCTTTTCGCCTCAACGCTATGTTGAAGGCAGTAGCGGAGATTGTGGTATTCTCTAAGCCGCAAAAGCAAAGTCAGTCCTCTGAGTCACTGAGATTCGGCCGCCGCCAGCAGCCGCCCCGAACTCGTGGATTACACTCAGCAGTGAGGCCGCCGCCCTCACGGAAAAGACAGTAAACTAAAAGAGGGAACGAAACATACCCGGACGGAGGTCCGCAGAGCCGATGCGCCCCTGCAGAGTTGAGGGCGCCGCCTCGCGCAGCTTCGACCGACGCCCAGAGGGCCTGGTTCTGGGCCGGTGCCGCCCTCGCAGCCAGCCGGTGGCGCTGCATCGAGGCCTCGACGCCCGTGATTCTCCGAACTGCGGGTTTCAGCTTCCCGAAGCCAAGGGCGCCGAAGCTCGCCCTTCTCGTCGGCGGGCGGCGGGCGATTGAAGAAGCAGCCGCTGCCGGGGCCGCCCGCAGCCGGAGGATCTCGGGTCCACCGCTGTTTGCTGCGGCTCAAGACGGAGGCGCGGAGGCGGCGGAGGCGGTGCGTGAGTATCCGAGCTCGAGACATCGCCGCCTCCGCGAGAGGGTTCGCGGTGCCGACCTTCCGGCCCGCCTGCGGAACTCGAGGGCCGGGCGGCGCCGACGACAGCTGGGGACAAGCATCGCCGATCGGGCGACGCGATTTCGCATGCCGCCTCGCTGCGTCGCAGCCTCGCCTCCTAAGCGCCGCTGCGGCGCCGCTTTCGCTTCTTCGCCAGCGGTCGGCCTCTTTCCTCTTCGCGCTTTCGCTACAAGATTCCGCCGCCTCCGAAGGTCGGCGGCGGGATCAATCCGCCGAGTGTTGGCGGACGTCTCCACTGACCCCATGATGGAGGGGACGGCTGCTCTCTCAAGGGAGAGGGGAGCTCTGGAGAAGATCGGAGGGAAAATCAGGAAAAACTCCAATGAGATCCAACAAAGAAGCAACAAGAAGACTCACGAAGAAACTAGTGGCGGCCTTCTCACTTCCTTTCGGAAGCGGTTGGCCTTCGCGTCGCCCTCCCGCTGGTCGCGCGGCGACTTTGAACTTTGGCTCGCCGCCGGCGACTGCCCGGCGGACGCCTTCGCCGGGCTTGGCTGGAGGGGCCGGCTTCGCTGGCGGCGCTGGGACGACTTCGCGCCGACGCTGCCCTTGGGCTACCGGGCGAATGTCGCCGATGGTCCGAGGTCATTGCTCGCTTCTTCGCCGCTTTCGCGTTCCAGCCCCGCCGCTTCTAAGTCGGGTCGCTGACGCCGCTCGCGATTCGGGACGAGTCACGAGGTTTCGTGGCGCTGCCGCGGGCGCCTGGAGGGGTTCTGCTCGATGATGCCAACGAAGATTAGAGCTCAAGTCGATGCAAATAAGATCAAACTACGACGGGTGCGATTTCCATTGAGGGGTTGGCGGGCGGCACGTTTCGCCGAATCGCCAGCCTCCGTGAACCCGCAGTGGGCGGCGTGGTTCACCAAGTTCGCCACCTCCCCATGCGGCATGTCCTGGTGCACACCGCCGATCATGGCGCCGCCATCCGCGATGAGGTGAGGTCGGCCTCGAGCGAAGAACCCGCGCGCCACGGTTAAGCGTTGAAGATCGGAGGCGACGAGCCCCTCCGATCGCGAAGATGACTTTGAGTCGCGCCACGGCGCCGCCCGGAGGACGAAAGTGATTTTGACCGATGGGACCAACTCGCCAGCCGACCGCTTAGAGGCTCGGGTCGAAGGCGGCAGATTGACCCACGCCATCGGTGGAGATGTTCTTCACGAGAAGTAGGACTTCGCCACATCTTCACCGACTTCACCACCGGATGGGCGGAAAGGATTGTCGGCCGTCAGGCGCCGCATCATGATATAGGTGTCGACCGGGCCGGCGGCCATGCGCCCGAAAGTGCCGAAGTTTTGAAGAGAAGAACTCCCCACAGCGAGGGTGGGGAGAACGCTGATGTAGCCTTCGCACAGAGTGGCGGCGGAGAGAAGCACCACCGCTGGGGGTGAGGCAGCGGCTGCAGCCAGGAACTCGAGAAACGAGCGGAAGAACTGCTCGCCGAAGCCCCAGCTCACGATAAGATGCGAAGCGAAGATGACCCGCCGCCTCCTCCGGCTGGCCGGATCTTCCGCGCTGGACGGGCGGTACCAGTCCGCTGGCTGGGAGGCGGCGGGTCCGGCGAAGGAACTCGGCGTCCTCCGCCCATGTCCGAAAGCATCCCACACGCCGAGCGTGAGGTGGGGGCGCGGAAGAATAACTCATCACCGGGCGAGAAGAAGGCCCCTGCTCGCGGCAGAGGAAGAATGCCGTGGCTCGCGCGCGGCGAAGGAGAAAGGCAGGAGAGTGGGGAGAGTGTGCGGCAGTGCCGCCTTCGCCTCCTCGCTTACTTATAGCCCTACGGGCTGAGAAGCCGAGGGGCGACGGGGATTAATCGCGCCAAGGCCCCACGCCGCTTCACGATTAACCCCCACGGGTTATCGCCGCAGAACGACGGGATGCCAACCGTTCACGGCCACAACGGATCCGCTCGAGGGCCGAGGCGCGGTAATGGCGGGTCCCACCGACGCCCGCCCCGCCACGCTGCAGGTAGGCGTACTCACCGCCTCCACGTGGCGCCACATGATAAGACCGCCTCGATAATGGCAGGAAGCGGACCGACACGCCTGCTTCCCGCCGCGATTTTGGTCAGCGCCCTCGCTGAACGAGACCGACTTTCGCAAGGTGGCCCAGCAACAGCCGCCGAGTCTCGTAGTCGGCACTAGGAAAATTGAAATGCTGAAGCCCTCGAGGCGGCGCTCACCGGCTTCACCAGCTTCGGGACTACTGTCGAGTAATGGGCCACGGTAGGCCGACCCGACCCAGGATCTTTCAAGACATCGGGCAAGCTGCCTCCGACCAAGATCCCACCGGGCGACTGGGAGGCCGAGTCCCACCACGACCTTCGAGAAGCCGAGTCCCAGACGGCGACTGGGCAGGCCGACTGGTTTACGACTGGGGCCGACTATGGAGTCGGCCCACGACCTCGAAGATCGATGCAGGTACGGCCCCGACGTGGGCCGCCCCTCCGCCCCACGAGGGGTGGGCATGGCTACAAGTGAGCCATATCACCGAAGATCTCCGTGAGGCGCGGCACTCGCCATGCCTCCTCGACCAGCCACAAGGCGCGAGGCACCAGGCCCACGACGGCGGGCTCAGACGTCCCAAGATCGCGGCCCCTTGTCGCTGGGGAGAGTAGAAGACGGCCAGAGCGCTTGAGTCGGCTCAGGGAGTCGGCCTCCGAGTCGGCGCCCGCCAGGCCCCACAAGCCATAAACCAGATTGGGACAGTGGAATGGCGATGCAAGGATCGCCTCGACAGACGGGCACTGCTCTCACGACTTCTCGACCGAGCTCACATCGAGCGCCAGACAAGTTGTCGATTTGTTCAAGGGACTGGCCAATCACGGCGGCCCCTGTGGCCGCAGCAGAAGGGCGGCGCATGAGAGATGATGGTCAGGGGCCACGCCAACAGACATTATTGTACTTCGGTAGGCCTATAAACCCCCGGGCACCCATGCAAAGGGTTCGCCCCGATAGACTTTATACACATAGCAAGTGGGAGAGAGCCAGCCTTTGCTCCTCCCCTCGCCTCAAACAGCTCAAGGAGCACCTTTGTATTATCACACCATAGTGACTGCATGCGAGACCCTCAGAGCAGCAGAGAGGTGTTATCTCCCGAGAGCCTCCGGTTGGGTAAGACTTCATGCCATGTTCATGTCAGCCATCCTGCTTTCTGTGCATTTCGGCGATGTTCTACTCGCCTCACCATGATAAGCCAATTGCCGGCATATGTCGATCCAACCCCTGCCAAGTTGGGTTTTCCGGCCGAGCAAGATCTATGAAAAATGGAGTTGGTTTATTATCTCTCGGCGTTGGATCTTTTGCAAAGACCTGGTTTGTAACCCTTCGATTCTAACAGAGTCGTTTTCCCCTTGCATGCCTTATATAGAAGAATGGTGATTCAAAGATAAAACATGCTACAACAGAGATGGAATAGGTACTAAAGAATAGAAAGGCATGACATATTGACATGTATTCCTCCATCCGAAATAAATGGATGGGTCTAGGCATATTTCAGTTCTAGATACATCCATTTATCCATTTCGCGACATTTAATCCGGACGGAGGGAGTATGATGTAAGAGCTAGGATACGACAGACAACACAAGAAAAAAAACACCGAAAACCCAAAGCAGTAACCAAAGTATTCAAACCCATCGATATGAGATAGTACACTCATGTAGCTCAGATGCAAAACTACTGTGCAGTTTTCTTACAAAAATCAACATTGTGGCCTTTAATCATACATTTTGCTACAACTAAATTTAGATCAGATAAAGGTTGGATTCACGCCGATTAACAAAATACATGCTGATGTAAAAATATAGTGATATACAATAGGTACTTACATCTACATAGGAGCACAGGGAATTCCTGCAAGAATCTTTCCTCATAAATGATACCATTGCAGAAATTCTTCTATTTGTTAAGCTTATTTTTTAAAAGAGAGATGGGTAAGAAACATGTAGGAAATATGATCAACATGCTATAAATTTTCATGATGCAACGATACGCACATGCTTCTTAGAATTGAGTTGACATATTTTTGTTCGACTGGAGCGGACTAGTTCTTTGGCCACTTGAATCTGCTTATTATCAAGAGGGAGTTGGGTTTCTCGCGGCCGAGCAAGATCTATAAAAACCGGAGTTGGTTTATTATCTCCTCGGCGCTTGGATCTTTTGCAAAGGCCTTGTTTGTAACCCTTCAGATTCTAACATAGTCGCTTTCCCCTTGCATGCCTTGTATAGAAGAATGGTGCTTTAATTATAAAACATGCATGCAGAGAGATGGAATAGGTAATCAAGAATAGAAAGGCATGACATATTGACATGTATTCCTCCATCCGAAAAAAAGGATGGGTCTAGGTGTATTTCAGTTCTAGATACATCCTTTTTATCCATTTCGCAACATGTAATCCGGACGGAGGGAGTATGGTGTAAGAGCTAGGATACGACAGACAACACAGCAAAAAAAAAATAGTTGAATGTAAAACTATATGCTAGCGAATACGCATGAAAATAACTAAGGCAACATACACGTATGATTGGGAAAATAAGATGGCATTGCAACAGAGCACTAGAACAACACTTCAATGTAAAAAAACATGGTATGGCGTATGATGAAGTACATAATCGATGAATAACAATGCATAAGATATTCGTAGCATGATGTCCAAATTAAGCAGATGGCATTGCGATAGAGTAGAATGACAAGATTTGAATTTGAAAACATGTTATCATGAATGGAATAGGTACTCAAAAACAGGAAGGCATGACATATTTACATGCATGATCAGATGCTAAGCACATGGCATTGCAACAGAGTAGATACACTCCAGACATTATATGCATGTTGTACCCATATCACAGGCCAAGTTAGAGCAAGGACCTTGTGGGGTGAAGAGGATTCATCATCTTTCGCAAGTCTTCAAGAACTGCTTTACATGTTCCATCATATTGGGTATCATTGACATCAAGTTTATTGGCCTTTACATTGTTCGTGAGGTTCTTGTGGATATATCATGTGCAATTATATCCGATATGCATGGAAGACAACTAGTAGTTAGATTTATGTAAATGAGTGCCTCAGGGAGACGCATATAAATAGTAGGATGGGGTTAACTAGCAGCAACAGTCTCATAAACTAAAGGGAGAACACAGATGAAAGCTACGTAATATGTATCGCTTTGTACTCAAGATTAACTAGATGGCACACAAAAGTATTAAAGAACAACATAGGTAATACTAGAAGTGGTATATACTATAATCACCAGCCTGTGGGATAGCATTGGCTGATGGATGATAACTATGGAACAAATGCTACCTAAAGAACAAGTATCTTAGCTGAACTATGGAACAACGTGAACTCCTAACAAGACCCGTAAGAGATCATCATGAATATACAATGAAATGTGATGATCTATTTTCCGTGCTTAGATGAATAACAAAGCCATAAATGTTGCACACAAGTAAGATGAGGGTACAACCTATCCGGCTGCCATCCATAGGAGTGAGCATCATGTGTGACTTGTCGATGGCCCCGCAGCTTGTTGGGCTATCCATGTCGGCACGCGATTTGATGCAGGAACTGCTGAGTGGGGACTAGAGCTCCTTCTCGTGTATGCTTCCTTGTTGGAGCAGCTGCGTGAGTCGAAGATGGTGTGTCTCAAGATGCAGATAACGATAATGTTAAGAACGATATATCTTTGATCCAAGAAATACACTAAGAGATCAACAAGAAGGTACGAGATTGGTCACACGCCTCGCTGATCAAGACTAAATTGGGGTCACACGATTTTATTTTATTTTGGTATCGTCCGATCTACGCCGGATGGCTTGATGGCCGCCTTGTGCCTCCCTGCCGACACTGCTCGAATCTTCCCTCAAGAGCTGCCGACCAACGGCAGAGCAGCCTCGCCTCCGCCGTCCGTGGGCCCCGCCCAAAACCCCGCCTCGCCCCCCACAAGACCGCCGTGGTTGCGCCACCCCGGCCAATCCACAAAGACTCCTCGTCATCCAGATCCGCGGCGTAGTACCTTCAACCCACGCAACTCTAAAAGATAGCCATCTAAGCGCTGCTTCATGGGCGAACTTGCGCCCCACACCCTTTGCGTTAGACACCAGCCAACCGGCAGCCTAGGAGCTCCACCGCCGAGGGTGCTGCTTCCCATTGGGAATCGATTGGCCTAGAATAAAAATCCGCATAACCGACGCCTAATAAAGTGATTTGAGATGAGGGTGCAACCTATCCGGGCATGGTGAAGTAGGTAGGTCCACCGCCGAGTCGGTGAGGTCGGGCGCAGGTGTGGCGACCGCGCAGGAAAGAGCGATGTCGCGACGCCGACGGCTACGCTGAAGCAGCACTGTGGCTCGGACGGATCCGGTTGAGTTGCCCGCGCCGCGGAACAACGGCGGGGTGAATCGCTCCCAGACGGTTCACGCGGCCGCCGCCGAGGCAGCACCAAAGAGACGGAGTAAGAGGCACACGACCCAAAGGCACGACGCAATTGGACAGCGCCTCCGCATTAGGGAGGAGGGCGGCCTGAAATTGGTGCGGTGGGGGCGCCATGGAGGTGGGGCTGAGGTTTCGCGCTCGGAGAAGGGAGCTTCCTGGGAGAAGGTGATTTGATGCCCACGAGGTATGAATGGGGCGGGGGGGGATTGGGAGGAGGGAACCATGTCTTACGGACGATTTGTCTCGAAATGTGAGGGGAGTTACAGTTCTACCCTTGCCTATAGGCTTCGGCTTGGGTCTGTACCGAGGGTCGGGATAGTAGAGTAACTTTGCTTCTCCCAAATAGTGGGCGGAGCGATTTCAAGCAGGAGGGCGTGTTTTGAACTATAGTGAGCGAGCGAATTCGGCAAGGAGAGCGTGTTTTGAAATAGTGGGCGCGAGCTATTTCGGCGAGGAGAGCGTTTTTGTCGACTATGGTTTATGAATTATTCGCACATGTCATTTTGGCCGAGGAGAAGGCGCGCTTGGATGAAGTTACTTAACCTACCTCGATGTACAACGGGCCAATTGATGCGTGTCCCACATAGGACGGTAATTTTATGCCTCCCATTTATTTGCTTGGGCGAATTCCACCGAAAGTAGAGGATGTTTAACGGTTCGCTCAAATTTTGGGAGAACGAGCATCCACGCTCTACCTTACCAAGTCGATTCGAATCAAATTTTGAAATATTAGCTTGCCACTTTTTTTAGATGGAGAGATGATGCTCGGAGTAATGTGTTTTTACATGCTCGCTGCTAGCGATTTACTATATGACAAATAGTTGACCCACTCAAAAACGCTAATCAAACCCAAAATGAAATATCTCGATTCAATGAACTAGCTCGCT
>JAHHZJ010002964.1:0-53798 GCA_021437245.1 Aegilops speltoides | reverse complement strand
GACCCCTACGCCTAGTCTCCATGCATACCACGGTTATTTCTTAACCAAAAGGTATTCGACACACTCCGGACTCTAGGGTCCCGAGGTCAGCGAAAAGGTCGGCAACGACAAACGATCTACAATCCGCTAGAAGGCATTTCACATGTCATTTTCAAAGGATAACATACATTGTCAAGTTTATTGATTGTATTCTCCTCAATCCCGTCGAACAGGCTGTCTAGTTTACAGTCCCGCTGGGAAAATTTAGCAGCCGCCTACCTGGCTGTACACTAAACTCACAGGATCTCCTTCCTGTCGGGCCCCACCGTCCAACTTCGCCATATTGATAGAGGCAAAGGTGTCCCGCCTTTCGATGAGAGATGGCGGATTTCGCTGGTGGAAGTCGACTTTGACGATCCGACTACGAAGTGCGAGAACGCCGCGCGCTTTAGCAATCGCTAAACCAACTCCGAGAGGTTATTGACCACGCCGAAGCACGATCAACTCCGACCACGAAGGTCTGCTTCCGAGCAAACGAAGAACAAGCAAGAAACCGAGATTGCAACTGGATATTGTAATATAAGATGAAAGCTTTATTGATCAAGGTGGGGTTCGTGACGCCTTTGTCCGTCGCTGAACACAAACGGCACGCCGGTTGCAGCTATGGCTAACTTTTGATCTAAACAAAACCTAAGTCTAAACGGTGCCCTAAGGGCTGTATATATGGAGGAAGAGGGGTGAATTTCGTGGTTCTTGGTGGAGGGGTCCAAACTAACCCTATCTCTTGTTTCCCCACACATACGGACTCTAAAAATAGCCTATACTAATGTATTTCGAAATTACATGGGCCTGCCTAATAATAAGGTGACGAAAGCACCTAGAATAGCCTATGGATCTAATATTATGAAGTGGCATCTTGTACATTTCGTCCAAGGCTTCATGCACTCCTTATGGTGGCTTCAAAGTCCTGAAATCATCACTTGTAACTCGCTCTTGATCTCCTTGCGCATGCCATCAACTCCATGTGTGTTCTTGCTCCAATGTTCATCCTTCTCCAAGCTAGGCCCTTCATTTGTAAGCAAAACAAATGTATCCAATTTAGGCAGATCATATTCTCATGAACATTAGAATCATTACCAAGAAACGAAAGTACCTGCAATTTAGTTGGCATGTGCGAGCTCTAGTAATTGGTCCAAGATGTATAGCAGCAGGGCTGTGGGTGTAACAATGGTATTGATGTCCTCATCATCCTCCCTTCTTGAAATGAAGTCGCCCTCGACGGAAGTTCATCTTCCACACCCAAATATGGCTTCAAATCTGCAATGTTAAAAGTGGACTAACCCCAAAATCTGCAGCAGCTCAAGTTTATATGCATTATCATTTACTTTCTCCAACACCTTAAAGGGACCAGCAGACGTGGCATTAGCTTTGATTTATGCAAATCAGAAATCTATCCTTACGCAAATGTAACCAAACAAGATCTCCGTGCAAACACAACATGTTTTCTACCCTTATCTCCAGCAAGTTTATATTTAGCATTCATACGCTCAATGTTTTCCTTAGTTAACTCATGCATTTTAAAATCAACTCAAAGACGCTCTTTAGCATCAAAATTAACCTTCTCTGAAGATGGAATAGGCAACAAATCAATAGGTGCACGAGGTAGGAAACCATACACAACTTCAAAAGGGCACATCTTAGTAGTAGAATGCAATGAACGATTATAAGCAAATTCAATATGAGGCAAGCATTCCTCCCACATTTTCTTATTTTTCTTTAGAACAGCCCTAAGCATAGTAGACAATGTTCTATTGACTACTTCAGTTTGTCCATCGCTTGGGGGTGACAAGTAGTACTAAAAGCAGTTTAGTCCCCAACTTAGCCCATAAACATCTCCAAAAGTGGCTAAGAAATTTAGTATCACGATCTGAAACAATAGTATTTGGCACACCATGCAAACGAATAATTTCAATGAAGAACAAATCAGCAACATTGACAAAGATCATCGCTTTTATGACATGGTATAAAGTGTGCCATTTTCGAGAATCTATCCACGACAACAAATATGCTATCCTCCCTTCTTTGTTCTAGGTAAACCTAAAACAAAGTCCATAGATATATCCTCCCAAGGAACACTAGGTACAGTGCAAAGGCATATATAAACCATGAGGATTAAGTCGTGACTTAGCTTTTTGACATGTAGTGCAATGAGCAATAAAACGCCAACATCCCGTCTCATCTTTGGCCAAAAGAAATGTGTAGCAAGTACGCCCTCCGCCTTCTTCACGCCAAAGTGTCCCATTAGTCCTCCTCCATGCGCCTCCGCAACAACAAAAGACTAACGGAGCTAGCTGGAATGCATAGCTTGTTAGCACGGAACACAAATCCATCATTAACGACAAACTTGTTCCATGTTCTTCCTTCTTTACAATTCTGCAATACATCTTTAAAATCAGCATCATGCACATATTGATCTTTGATGGTCTCCAAACCAAATATTTTGAAGTCAAGTTGTGAAAGCATAGTATAGCGACGAGACAATGCATCAACAATAACATTTTCTTTACCCTTCTTGTGTTTAATGACATAAGGGAAAGTCTCAATGAATTCAACCCATTTAGCATGTCTACGATTCAGTTTAGCTTGACTTTTAATATGTTTCAAAGATTCATGATCGAATGTATAACAAATTCTTTGGGCCATAAATAATGTTGCCATGTTTCTAAAGTCCTAACAAGAGCATATAATTCTTTATCATAAGTAGAGTAATTCAGACTAGGCCCACTCAATTTTTCGTAAAAGTATGCAACAGGTTTGCCATCTTGTAATAACACACCTCCTAATCCAATTCCACTAGCATCACATTCAAGCTCAAAAGTCTTATTAAAATCGAAGTTGGAGTAAAGGAGCATGTGTCAACTTAGCTTTCAATACCGCGGAAGGCCTCTTCCTCGTGCGGTACCCCAAACAAAAGGCACATCCTTCTTTGTAAGCTCGTTGAGAGGTGCAGCAATGGTGCTGAAATCTCTCACAAAACGCCTATAGAAACCAGCGAGGCCAAGGAAACTCCTCACTTGTGTGACCGCTGGGCTGCGGCCAACTCTCAATAGCTTCAATCTTGGCTTTATCAACTTCAATTCCCCGTGGAGTAACAACATAGCCAAGAAAAGATACTCGGTCGGTGCAAAAGGTGCACTTCCTAAGGTTACCAAACAAACGCGCATCACGAGAGCATTAAAACAGCACGAAATGTTCCAAATGTTCTTCCAAAGATTTGCTATAAATCAAGATATCATCAAAATAGACTACCACAAATCGTCCAATGAAAGCACGTAAAACTTCGTTCATTAATCTCATGAAAGTACTAGGTGCATTAGTTAACCCAAAAGGCATGACTAACCACTCATATAATCCAAACTTAGTTTTAAATGCTGTTTTCCATTCATCTCCCAATTTCATACGGATTTGATGGTATCCACTACGCAAATCAACTTTGGAGAATATTGTAGAGCCACTCAATTCATCAAGCATATCATCTAGCCTAGGAATAAGGTGACGATAACTAATAGTAATATTATTGATGCCTCTACAATCAACACACATACGCGACGTACCATCCTTTTTCGGCACTAGAATAATAGGAACAGCACAAGGACTAAGGGATTCACAGATATAACCTTTGTCGAGCAGCTCCCGATTTGACGATAATCTCCTTCGCTCTCCTCCGATTGGTACGGTATGGTGCACGGTTGGTAATGATGCACCGGGAATTAAGTCAATTTGATGCTCAATCCTCGAATAGGTGGTAATCCCGTGGCACGCCTTGTGGAAAGACGCCGTAACTCCCGCAAAATGTTAGTGACAGCAGGGGCAAAGAGGAAGGCACGCCCTCGAATGAAAATAATGCCTCTTTGCACACAAAAGCATAGCAAATAGATTTGCTAAAATCTAGCTCATCAATATCAGATTTGGTGGCAAGTAAACATGCACTTTTCAATTTAATTTCGTATAGCAACAGATGGTTTATTATTAGGCTTCATGTGTTGCTCAAATTCTTTTGCCACAATCTGATTTTCACTCTTATTTTTCTCCTGCTTTTGCTTTATTAGCTCTATTAATATCATCTTTCAAAATGGGCTCAGAGTCATAGGAAGCAAAGTAATATTTTATCCTTATGAACAAGAGTATACTCGATTGTTTCTACCATGGTGTACAGAATTTTTATCAAATTGCCATGGTCTACCAAGTAACAAGGAACATGCTTGCATAGGTACCACATCACAATCAACATAATCAGCATATGTAGAGATACTAAAATGCACACTAACAAGACGTGTTACCTTAACCTTGCCGCTGTTGTTGAACCATTGATGTAGTAAGGATGTGGATGTGGTCTTGTGGTGAGAGATAGCTTCTCCACCATCTCCATGCTAGCCAAGTTGTTGCAGCTCCCTCCATCTATGATGACGCTAATAGAACGCTCCTTCACAACTCCCTTTGTATGAAACAAATTATGCCTCGATTTTGCTCAGCTTGTGTAACTCGCACACTCAAAACACGCTGAGCAACTAAACATTCATACCACAAGATCTTCAAGAGCCATGTATTGTGTCTCATGATCGTAATCATCTCCACCGTGTTCCTCATGTGTAATAAGAGCCAAAGTCTCCTCATCATAGTCACTAGCGGACTCATACCCACCATCCTCGTAGAGCAATCATCACACGCTGAGATTTGCATTCTTCAAAAATGTCCTCTTCCCTTACAACGACGACAAATAATATCACTTGTGTGCCCTGCTGACGCCATGGAAGAAGAAGAGCTCTGGCAGGCCCGGCAGTGTGCTCTTGGCGATAGTGGTGGTTGTGCCTCTTTCTTGTATCACGGTTGGAGGTGGCACCAAGGAGGTCATGGTGCAAAGGAAGTAGATGATGCGCGTGGTGTCCATGATGAAGGTCGACTGCAGAAAAGTTAGTGCGCGCCAATGCCTCGCCGATCCCAAGACTTCACGCTCAGCTTTACAAGCAAGATGGAATAAACGAGTGATATTATTATAATCCTTATAGTCTAGAATGGTCTGAATCTCTATTTAATCCACCCGAAAACGTGCAAGCATAGCTTCATTCTCCTCAACAATACCACATCTAATCAAGCCAGTTTGTAATTCCTGATAATATTCTTCTCACAGAATTTTTTCCTTGTCTTAAGCGCTGCAATTTTTGAAGTAATTCACGCTGATAATATGGTGGAACCCAACGAGTACGCATAGCAGTTTTCAAAGCAGCCCAAGTAGTGGAACAGGATATAATCTACAATGTTCGTACCACCAAACACATGCAAAGCTAGTGAAAGCACAAAAAAGCAGCAGAACACGCCTCTCCTCGTGATATTGTAAACATGTAAATCGTTGTTCGCTTTCTAACTCCCAAGTAAGATATATATCGTGAACATATCTACCCTCAAATGGTGGAATATTCAATTTCAGTTTAGGGAGATGGTCATGATCTCGCACTGAGGGGGGCCCTAACATTGCCATTATTTGCATGTGGACGACCCGGTGGTTGTGGTGCCGTGGTTGCACGAGTTCGATGTTGATCAACCTCCTCCTCGTAATCTCCCACATAATCATCCTCGCTCGGCACCAGCAGCAGCAGAGAGAGGAGCCAAAGAAGCACCAACAGCAAGAGCGCCGCACTGAATTTTGTCTCGCTCAATAGGAACACGCTGAGCTCGCCCATACCGATTCGAAGGGGCGAAGTTGTTGTCGCTGGCAGAGGTGCGATAGGTGCAGCCGGCGGTGGTTGTGGAAAACGCGCGAAAGCAATTCATCAAACTTGCTATCAAGCTTTGTTTCAAACGCCTTCTCAATGCCATCTATCTTCTCCATGGCCTCGCCAAATCTGTTTAGCACATCTTGCACCCGTCCAATCATCATTTGTCAAACTTATCATGTAGCCGTTTGTTCGTCAGTTCTCCCAATCAGGCCTCATCGGCTTGTGATCCCGCCATGGTTAGCAGCAAATAGAAACACACAAGAATATGATCCTACAGCTACGAAGAAGTGGTGGTGGTGTATCACAAACCCGTCAAGCAAATCTCAAATTCTACCAGTTCTACCCAAGAGTGGTGGTGATCGGCAACCGCTAGAAGTCAAAACTCTCAAAGCTTGGATATAGCGATTACTGTGGAGAGTCCAACGACGACGCAGATGTATGTGGAGCTGGGAAGGCTTATAATATGGTAGCAAAAGGGTCAAGAATAATCAATTCAGAGATGCAAAGTTGAATAAACGCCAACGACGGCATCAGGTGGCTGGTCCTAGGCTAGACCGTGCTAGAGACGCGAGCCTAGAACACTAACAAAATCACGGCGCTGCACGTAAACAAGGGAGGAGCACACTGAATTTTTTTTCGCTCTTTTTTTTTTACGCTTTTTTTTTTTTGCTTTTTTTTTTGCGAAAAATCACTATAATGGCGAAGTGTCTCAAAACTCTTCCTGTGTCAAACCGACAGATGGGCACGAAATTTTTCGACAATTTTTTTTTTTTTTTCGACGCCTCGACCCAAAAACTGAAACGGGTCAAATAAAAAACTTTCTATAACGGCGATCGCTCAATACGCTTAGAAACACCTAAAAATAGGATAGCCAGAAATTTTTTATCCCGTATGCTTTTGGAAAATTTTGGGCCTAAACGGAGGGTGGTTTCCTGACTTTTTTTTTTTTTGAAACCAACCTCTTCTACGGACGGCAAAGATTGCTCGAATCCAAACCTACTGCATAAGGTAACACTTAATCGAAATTAGATGGATCCCAAACAAACCTAATATGCAAGGGACTCGGATTGGTGGTGGATATATGGTGGTCGGCGGCGCGGTGGTGATATATGGCAGCGTGGTTGTATATGGATACGGATTCAAGTGGTGGCGGATAAGCGGTGGTGGTAGATGGCGGGCGATGATAATGGCGCGGCGGCGGCGTGACAACTTATGACCGTAACTCAAACTCTAAAAGACTAGACTCTAAGACCAGCAACTAGACACGACGATGCAACCGCAAATTCAACAATGCAAATACGTAAAAGATTATGCAAAGGCTCGATCGGTTCGGATAGGATGAACTAACCCTAATTTTTTTTTGTGGCTTTTTCGTGGACTATAGGTATGAAGAATGACTCGATCTAAACTACGAAAATCTGTAAAATCTCACCAACAACCCGAAATCTGATACCACTTGATAGAGGCAAAGGTGTCCCGCTCTTCGATGAGATGGCGGATTTCGCTTTGGTGGAAGTCGACTTTTGACGATCCGACTACGAAGGTGCGAGAACGCCGCGCTTTAGCAATCGCCAAACCAACTCCGAGAGGTTATCGACCACGCCAGAAGCACGATCAACCCGACCACGAAGGTCTATTTCGCGAGCAAACGAAGAACAAGCAAGAAACTGAGATTGCAATCTGATATTGCGAATATAGGATGAAAGCTTTATTGATCAAGGTGGGGTTCTCAGGACGCTTTGTCCGGTCGCTGAACACAAACGGCACGCCGGTTGCAGCTATGGCGAACTTTGATCTAAACAAAACCCAAGTCTAAACGGTGCCCTAAGGGCTGTATATATGGAGGAAGAGGGGTGAATTTCGTGGCCCTTGGTGGAGGGGTCCAAACTAACCCTATCTCTTGTTTCCCCACACATACGGACTCTAAAAATAGCCTATACTAATGTATTTCGAAATTACATGGCCTGGCCCAATAATAAGGTGACGAAGCACCTAGAATAGCCTATGGACTAATATTATGAAGTGGCATCTTGTATATTTCGTCCAAGGCTTCATGCACTCCTTATGGTGGCTTCAAAGTCCTGAAATCATCACTTGTAACTCCGTTCTTGATCTCCTTAAGCATGCCATCAACTCCATGTGTGTTCTTGCTCCAATGTTCATCCTTCTCCAAGCTAGGCCCTTCATTTGTAAGCAAAACAAATGTATCCAATTTAGGCAGCATCATATTCTCATGAACATTAGAATCATTACCAAGAAACGAAAGTACCTGGCAATTTAGTTGGCGTGCGCGAGCTCTAGTAATTGGTCCAGTATGTATAGCAGCAGGGGCTGTGGGTGTAACAATGGTATTGATGTCCTCATCACATATGGTTGGGATCCGCCTTCTTGTACCGCGTCTTCACCATGGCCCAAGCCTCCCTGGCACCTTGACGGCAAGTCGAAACCTTCCACAAACGGAAGCGCTGCCGCACTCCCCAGCAGCTTTCTCTCGAAGCTCCCCGAGGCCCTCTGGGGCGAGGATGGCCATAAAGCTCAGACGGCGCCACTCATTGCTCGCCGAACTCGCTCAACAGCCGCAACAGTTCGGAAGTTGATCACCTATTGATACGGGCATCTCCTCCGCAGGATGGCCCGTGAGTATACCTACAAGACATATTATGTCAATCGCTTCTCGCCAACTCTTCTTCCTTAGAGAGTTCGCCAAGCACTTACTATAGATGCCGCGACGAAGCCGCTGATTCTCCTTGACGGAGCCGACAGTCGGCTCAGGCGCCTTTCAGCTTTTCTCCGAGCTTGGCATTGGCATCTTGGAGCTTGTTCTTTCCTCTGAACTCGCTCAAGACACTCGCCGCCTTTAGTCAAGCGCAGAGTGCTTGCCTGTCCGGATCTTGTTCGGCGGCACCGCAGTGTCGTTTCGAGACTCGCGCAGCGCATGCCGCATAGCGCTTATATTAATTTATACAAATGTGTTACCAGGAGGGGTCTTTCCGTCTCCGCGCAGCAAGTGCAGCCTCAAGTTGGGCCTTGTAATCTTGCAGCTCCCGAGACAGCCGGGCGTTTTCTCGTTAAGAGCCTGAATTTCAAGTGATCCTTAAATCGTTAACATAACTAATTTAAGTCTTGGGGCTACCGTGTATACAACCATTAAAATATCTTTACCCGTATGTCTTTAACATACCGCTCCGTGGCCCCGGTAAAACCATTTTGAGCAGCCCGAGATGCGCTGCCCTCGCGCTGAAGGCATCCAATGCCCGAGGGAAAAGCACGCTTCTTGAAAAACTGTCCTGCGGCGCCTATGATTCATAGCGCTCCACCTCGACTTGGTGGCGGATAGTCTGTCGGTATCCTCCATTGGAGTTGATCCGTTCGCGTTTGTGCTTGTTTCCCTCCAGCCCAGCGCCGAGCCCGGCTGGTATTGGTGGGGTCGGCAATTCTCGTGCTTTCGCAGTCCGGCGGCGCTTTTTCTTCTATAAAGATCATGAGCACTTAGAAGTTTCCTTGATGTCTCCGCCGCATGGCGCCCTTTTCTTCCTCGCTAGTTCGACCGACCTTCAGAGGTCGGCCGCCGCAGTTCGCCTCCGGCCGTAATGGCGCTTCCTCGCACAATACCATCGCTCGCGAAGGTCGAAATAGCCAAGGATAAGATAACGGAGTCCGACTTCGGTCTTGGTCACCGATGCCGAACTTAGCCCGGTAGTCCGTAATGGCAACCAAAGCATCATCAATGCTTAGCTGGTGATACACCCGCCGATTAGCTCCACCCCGATGTCCGGATCCTTCGGAGGTCGGACCTGTGGATCCTTCCGGATCCTCGGTTGTGGAGCAGACTCAAGATGTCCTCCACAATCCGGCGAGACCCCTGACCAAGACATAATGTAAGAAGCTTAAACTTCAAGATACGGGTAAAGGCCCTTTGAGGTGTTCGCTACCCATCCTCCTGGGTTGATCATGGAAAACCCTCCAGAGGGTTCGGCGGGAAGTCCTCCTTCTCCCCTTGTATGCACCGGACAGATCTTCACCAGATCCTCGGTCGAACCTGCCCTTGGCGTCGCGTGCCGGTGGCATCGCCCTCCCCATTGAAATTCCACATGGGTGGCTCTCAGACAGCAGCGGCTGCACCCCGCTGATGCACGCCGCCATGACTCCAACCATGGTCAAGCCGAATGAGCCATTAATCTTATCCGCCCATCAAGTAATGGACGCTTGTCTTCCTCCAAACGGGGCTCATGGGCGCCACTGAGGCGCTTTTCAAGGGAGCAGATCAAACTCCGGAGGCCAATCCGGACTGGTCGGGCAATGGAGCGCCTACGATATAAAACCACCCGAGGGCCGCTGTTCGACGCCTCTTGGGGGTGCCGGATAGGTATCCGTCCCAGCGATGCGCCATATTTCGCGCCACCCACTTGATATATGGACCCTGGTGAGAACGGGCACGAGGCGTAACAGCCTCTTCCACAATGCGTAAATGGGGCTCGATGCCGAGGAATAGCTCAAGAAGAGCTACATAGCCCATGATGTGCAAAGCATGAGGCGGGCGTGAGGTGGTGGAGCTGAGTCCATAGAACTTCAGAGCCCGCGAGGAACGGATGTATTGGAAACCGAGCCCCTTATTAGATAGGGGACAAACACACCCGCCCCCTTGTTGGGGCTTGGGGTGTCCTCCGCCTGCCTCCCACCTCGACAGTAACCAGTCCGCTCGGACCGAACTATGAAGGCCGGAGGAAGCAATCCTCCGCTTGGAGCTTTACTAGCTCACAGGCGAATAGAGCACCTCCTCCAATCCCGGCGATGGGCTAGGAGCGCGTGGAGGAAGAGACGCTGACGATCCATGGTGGAATGGATTTCAGGTCGAGGCGCTCGATGGAGTGTACGCGGGAGGAAGATGGTGCGGTTTGATCTCGATCCCCGCCTTTAATAGGCAAAGCACCCGCACAATTAGGGGTAAAATGTAAAGGACTCCTGCTTTTCGCATTCGTATGACGCGCGGGAAGAGGGCCATAATTTGGCGAGAAGCCAAGGAGCACAAGATTCGAGGTGAAGCCGACACTATTCGGCAGAACATGGAATTTGAAGGAGAACCCGCTTGCAACGCCAAGACTACAAGCACGCTGGACTTATCGCCATTGAAGCCCGGTTCGGGGCTACCGAGGAGTCCTCGACTAGGGGTGTCCGGACAGCCGACTATCAATATCCGCCGGACTCTTGACTACGAAGATAGAAGATTGAAGACTCCGCTCGTGTCCCAAGGTACTTTCTTGGCGTGGAAGGCAAGCTTGGCAATACGGATATGTAGATCTCCTACCATTGTAACCGACTGTAACCCTAGCCTCCCTGTGTCTATATAAACCGGAGGGCCTTAGTCCGTAGAGACACAACATTACATCTCAACAATCATACCATAGGCTAGCTTCTAGGGTTTAGCCTCCTTGATCTCGTGGTAGATCTACTCTTGTACTACCCATATCATCAATATTAATCAAGCAGACGAGGGTTTTACCTCCATCGAGAGGGCCCGAACTCGGTAAAAACATTGTGTCCTCGCCTCTTGTTACCATCCGCCTAGACGCACAGCTTCGGGACCCCTACCCGAGATCCGCCGGTTTTGACAATCGATGCACTCCTAATGACAAAATATGACCGCTTTTAGTGAGCATCTCGTCCATTCTATGGCGTCCTTGAAAGTACTTCATTTTCGTGCGCTTTTTGCCCGACCGCCTAAAATTTCTTGTCCTCTATAGTGGAGATATCGCTTCCACATATATATTGTCCAATGCCAGAATACCCTTTAGTTCTTGGCTTTCACGCCCATGAGTTACACCATGCCATCCGCTAAAACGAGGAGAATAAGGCATACAGCCGCTGGATTTTCTTCAATTTATGGCCAAATGAGATTGCCTGGATCATAGAGCATCTATAGAAAGGTACGTTTGTCCCTACCACGGGGGCTAATGTCTATAAGCAACATAATCTCATGAATTTCCTTCAAAAGGAAGTGCCAATTGGTTCAGAAACTTGTCTGAAAACAGCAACGAATGATGTTCTTTGACTTTCAGGGCCAAAAAGTTCTAGTTAAGGCTGAATTTGAGGGTACTCCGGGCCTCCTGGCGCAAGAGGGGAGTATTTTTTGGATTCGCGCACTCCCCATGAGCAATTTGGGTACTTATGGGTCCGATACGACTATGAATGACAAAATTATGACCGCTTTAGTGAACATCTGTCCAATTATGGCAGCCCTTGAAAGTACTTCATTTTCTCGCGCGCTTTTGCCGACCGCCTAAAATTTCTTGTCCTCTATAGTGGAAATATCGATTCCACACATATATTGACGGATGCCAGAATGCCCTTTTGTTCTTGGCTTTCACGCCGCATGAGTTACAACATGCCATCCGTGAAAACAAGGAGAATAAGGCATATAGTCACTGGATTTTCTTCAATTTACGGCCAAATGAGATCGCCTTGATCATAGAGCATATGCAGAAGGTACGCTTTGTCCCTACCAGGCTAATGTCTATAAGCAACATAATCTCTAATTTCCATCAAAAGGAAGTGCCAATGGGTTCGTAAACCCGTCTCGAAAATTGCGATTTAATGATGTTCTTTGACTTTCGTACAAAAAGTCCCGCTTAAGGCTGAATTTGAGGGTACTCCGGCCTCCGGCATGCAAGCGGTAGTATTTTTTCGATTCACAAGACCATGAGAAGTTTGAGTACTTATGGGTCCGACAGGACTCTTAATGACAAAATATGACCTGCCTTAGTGAGCATCTGTCCATTCTATGGCGTTCTTGAAAGTACTTCATTTTCTCGCGCTTTTTGCCCGACCGCCCCAAAATTTCTTGCCCTCTATAGTGGAGATATCGCTTCCACATATATATTGACCGATGCCAGAATGCCCTTTAGTTCTTGGCTTTCACGCATGAGTTACACCATGCCATCCGCTAAAACGAGGAGAATAAGGCATATAGCCGCTAGATTTTCTTCAATTTACGGCCAAATGAGATTGCTCTTGATCATAGAGCATATGCGTAAAGGCACGCTTGTCCCTACCACGGGCTAATGTCTATAAGCAACATAATCTCATGAATTCCTTCAAAAGGAAGTGCCAATGGGTTCGAAACTTGTACGAAAAACAGCAACTAATGATGTTCTTTCACTTTTAGGGCCAAAAGTCCTCGCTTAAGGCTGAATTTGAGGGTACTCCGCCTCCCGCACAAGCGGGAGTATTTTTGATTCACGACTTCGCCAGGAGCAGTTTGTGATGAGGACATCAATTCCATTGTTACACCCACAGCCCCCGCCGCTATACATATCGGACAAATTACTAGAGCTCACAGACGCCAACTAAATTACTGTGTACTTTCGCTTCTTGGTATTGATTCTAATGTCCATGAGAATATGATGCTGCTTAAATTGGATACATTTGTTTTGCTTACAAATGAAGGGCCTAGCTTGGAGAAGGATGAACATTGGAGCAAGAACAAGCATGGAGATGATGGCATGCTAAGGGGAACAAGAACGGAGTTACAAGTGATGATTTCGTGACTTTGAAGCCACCATAATGAGTGCATGAAGCCTTGGACGAAATATACAAGATGCCACTTCATAAATTTCGTCCGAGGCTATTCTAGGTGTTATGTCACCTTATTATGGGCCAGGCCCATGTAATTTTGAAATACATAAGTATAGGCTATTTTAGAGTCCAGATGTGGGGAACAAGAGATAGGGTTAGTTTCGACCCTCCACCAAGGGCCACGAAATTCACCCCTCTTCCTCCATATATACAGCTCTTAGGGCACCGCTTAGACTTTGGGTTTTGTTTAGATTAAAGTTCGCCATAGCTGCAACTTCACAGATTTCGCTTGTGTTCAACGACCGCATAAAGGCGCCACGGAACCCCACCTTGATCAATAAAGCTTTCTCTTATATTTGCAATATCTAGATTGCAATCTTAGTTTCTTGCTTGTTCTTCGCTTTTCCTCAGGAAATGCACCTTCGTGGTCGTTGATTGTGCTCCGCGTGGTCAATAACCTCTTGGAGTTGGTTTAGCGATTGCTAATGCGCCGACGCCCTCGCGACGCTCGAGTAGGATCGCCAAAGTCGACTTCCTCCAAAACGATAGCCACCTTCTCATCGGAAGACGGACACCTTTGCCTCTATCAAGTGGTATCGATTTCCGTGTTGCTCGTTAGATTTTACAGTTTTTGTAGTTTAGATCGAGTCTGTTCTTCATACCTATAGTCCACTAAAAAGCCACAAAAAAAAATTAGGGTTAGTTCATCATATCCAACCACCGAGCCATTGCATAATCTTTTTCAGATTTGCGCTTGTTGAATTTGCGGTTGCATCGTCGTGTCTAGTTGCTGGTCTTAGTGTCTAGTCCTTTAGAGTTTCGAGTTCTGCTCACAAGTTGTCACGCCGTCAGCCACATCATCATCATCACCGCTGCCATATACCACCATTGTCATCACCGCCCATATACCACCATCAACATCACCGCTGCCATATACCATCATCGCTATCACCTCACCATATACCACATATCTACCCCCATCACGCCAATCCGAGTCCACCTACAACATATATCCGCCACCAGTCCGAGTTCCACCCGATTCATCTCCGCCACCAGTCCGAGTTCCACCAGATTCATCTCCGCCACCAGTCCTAGTCCGAGTCCAGTATTTGTTGCTTTGTTTTCGATTTCCAGATCACGCCATACTCCGAGTCGTGATAGAGAAGGACTCTCGAACTTTCGGGTTACCCACAGTAGAAAAATAGCTTCAGTTTCAAGAAAACAAAAAATTGTTGCGGAGCAAAAAAAAATTGGAAAAAAAAGTTTGGAAAATTCTGGCTAGGCAGTTTCTAGACCATTTGTAGACTTTTTCAAAAACAATTTATTGTGGAGCAAAAAAAAGTGCAAAAAAAAAGTGAAAAAAATAGAAAAAAATTCAGAGTGTGCTCCTCCCTTGTTTACGTGTAGCGCCGTGATTTTGTTAGTGTTCTAGGCTCGCATCTCTAGCACGGTCTAGCCTAGGACCAGCATAGTACCGTCGTTGAGTGTTTATTCAACTTTGCATCTCTGAATTGATTATTGTCAACCCTTTTGCTACCATATTATAAGCCTTCCCAGCTCCACATACATGTACGTCAGGCATTTGATTCTCCCCGTAATCGCTTCTATCCAAGCTTTGAGAGTTTTGACTACAACGGTTGCCGATCACCACCGCTCACGGGTAAGAATTTGAGGTTCGCTTGAAGGATTTGTGACACACCACCACCACCGCTTCCTACTAGTCTATAGAATCATATTATTTTGTGTTTCTATAGCTGCTAACCATGCCAGATCACAAGTCGATGAGATTGATCGGGAGAACATGACTAACAAGGATCTTCATGATAAGTTTCATCAAATGTTGGGTCAACAAGTGGAAGACGGATGGCCAGTTTTGGAAAGGCATTGGAGAGGATGGATGACATTGAGAAGACAATTGACACCAAGTTTGACGCCAAGTTTGATGAATTACTCAAACGCTCCCCACAACCAGTTCTACGCACATACAAGAGGGCGAGCACAACAGGTTCCTATTGAACCAGGATAAAATTCTCGTGCCGCTGCCATCGCTGTTGGTGCTTCAGAGCTCCCCGCTGTACTTCGAGGTGGAGGACTATTACGAGGATGAGGTTGATCAAAATCTGAACTATGTGCAGCCACCAAAGACCACCACCAGCAGGTCGACCTCGGGTATATGTTTGCAATGGTAGGCCTGCACCACCACCTCGTGTACGAGATAATGACCATATTCAAACTGAAATTGAATATTCCACCATTTGAGGGTAGATATGTTCCTGATATATATCTTACTTGGGAGTTAGAAACCGAACAACGCTTTTACATGTTTACAATATCCCGAGGAGAGACGGGTTGTCTGCTGTTTGTGCTTTCACTAGTTTTGCATATGTATGGTGGTCTGAACATTGTAGATTATATCCTATTCCAACTACTTGGGCTGCCTTGAAAACTGCTATATGCATCAAGGTTCCACCATATTATCAACGTGAATTGCTTCAAACATTGCAGCGCTTAAGACAAGGAAAAATTTCTGTAGAAGAATATTATCGTGAATTACAAACCGCATAATTAGATGTGGTATTGTTGAGGAGAATGAAAAAAGAGCGAAAAAAAGAGTCCGAAACCACCTCCGCTTAGGCCCAAAATTTTCCAAAACGCACTTGACAAAAAAATTTCTGCTATCCTATTTTTAGGTGTTTTGCCGTATTGAGACACGCCGCTATAGAAAGTTTTTGACCCGCTTCCAGCTTTTGGGTCCAGCAGCTGAAAAAAAATTTGGTCGAAAAAATTTCGTGCCCATCCCGTCGCTTTGACTCGGGAAGAGTTTTGAGACACTCGCCATTATATTGATTTTTCGCAAAAAAGGAGCAGCGAAAAAAAGCAGCGAAAAAAAGAGCGAAAAAAAATTCAGAGTGTGCTCCTCCCTTGTTTACGTGTCGCTACCGTGATTTTGTTGGTGTTCTAGGCTCGCCTCTAGCACGCTTCAGCCTAGGACCAGCACAAGACTGTCGTTGAGCGCTTATTCAACTTTGCATCTCTCAATTGATTATTGTCAACCTTTTGCTACCATATTATAAGCCTTCCCAGCTCCACATACATCTACATCGTATGCGTTGACTCTCCTCGTAATCGCCTATTCAAGCTTTGAGAGTTTTGACTACAACGGTTGCCGATCACCGTCTTTGCTGGGTAAGAACTGTAAGAATTTGAGATTTGCTTGACGGTTTGTGATACACCACCACCACTTCTTAGTAGTCTCAGAGGATCATATTCTTGTGTGTTTCTATTTGCTGCTAACCATGGTAGGATCATGTCGATGAGACTGATTGGGAGAACTCGACTTAACAAATAGCTACATGATAAATTTCAGGAAATGATGAGTGGACAGGTGCAAGATGTGCTAAACAGATTTGACGAGGCCATGGAGAAGATAGATGGCATTGAGAAGACGCTTGAAACAAAGCTTGATAGCAAGTTTGATGAATTGCTCGCTGCTTTCCACAACCACCGCCGCTGCACCTATCGCACCTCTGCCACGACAACAACTACGCCTCTTCCGAATCAAGATGGACGAGCTCAGCAGGTTCCTATTGAGCCAGACAAAATTCGGTGCCGCTACTATCACTGTTGGTGCTTTTTTGGCTCGCCATCGCTGCTGCCGGTATCGAGGAGGATGATGAGTATGTGGGCGATTACGAGGATGAGGTTGATCAACATCGAACCACGTGCAACCACCAGCACCACAACCACCGTGTCGCCCACATGCAACTAATGGCAATGTTAGGGCTCCTCAGTACGAGATCATGACCATCTCCCTAAACTAAAATTGAATATTCCACCATTTGAGGGTAGATATGTTCTGATATATATCTTACTTGGGAGTTAGAAACCGAACAACGATTTACATGTTTACAATATCCCGAGGAGAGACGTGTTCTCGCCATTGTTTGTGCTTTCACTAGCTTTGCATGTGTTTGGTGGTCCTAACATTGTAGATTATATCCTGCTCCAGCTACTTGGGCTGCTTTGAAAACTGCTATGCATCGCTGGGTTCCACCATATTATCAACGTGAATTACTTCAAAATTGCAGCGCTTAAGACAAGGAAAAATTATGTAGAAGAATATTATCGTGAATTACAAACCGGCTTGATTAGATGTGGTATTGTTGAGGAGAATGAAGCTATGCTTGCACGCTTTCGGGTGGATTAAATAGAGAGATTCGACCATTCTAGACTATAAGGATTATAATAATATCACTCATTTATTCCATCTTGCTTGTAAAGCTGAACGTGAAGTGCAGGATCGATGTGCATTGGCGCCGCACTAACTTTTCTCGCAGTTCGACCTTCATCATGGACACCACGCATCATCTACTTCCACCGCACCTTCACCTCCTTCAAAGCCACCTCCAACCGTGATACAAGAAAGCAGCACAACCACCACTATCCGCCAAGAGCACACCGCCGGCCTGCACAGTAGTTCTTCTTCTTCCATGGCGCCAACAGGCACACAAGTGATATTATTTGTCATCGCTGTAAGGGAAGAGGACATTTTATGAGAGAATGCAAATCTCAGCGCAGTGATGATTGCTACCGAGGATGGTGGGTATGAGTCCGCTAGTGACTATGATGAGGAGACTTTGGCTCTTATTACACATGAGGAACACGGTGGAGATGATTCTGATCATGAGACACAATACATGGCTGTCAAGATGCCGACAGTATGAATGTTTAGTTGCTCAACGTGTTTTGAGTGTGCAGGTTAAACAAGTCGAGCAAAATCAGAGGCATAATTTGTTCCATACAAAGGAGTTGTGAAGGAACGTTCTATTCGCCATCATAGATGGAGGGAGCTGCAACAACTTGGCTAGCATGGAGATGGTGGAGAAGTTATCTCTCACCACAAGACCACATCCACATCCTTACTACATCCAATGGTTCAACAACAGCGGCAAGGTTAAGGTAACACGCACTGCTCGTGTGCATTTTAGTATCTCTACATATGCTGATTATGTTGATTGTGATGTGGTACCTATGCAAGCATGTTCCTTATTACTTGGTAGACCATGGCAATTTGATAAAAATTCTGTACACCATGGTAGAAACAATCAAGATACTCTTGTTCATAAGGATAAAATATTACTTTGCTTCCTATGACTCTGGTTCCATTTTGAAAGATGATATTAATAGAGCTAATAAAGCAAAACAGGAGAAAAATAAGAGTGAAAATCAGATTGTGGCAAAAGAATTTGAGCAACACATGAAGCCTAATAATAAACCATCCACCGTTGCTTCTGAAATTAAATTAAAAGTGCATGTTTACTTGCCACCAAATCTGATATTGATGAGCTAGATTTTAGCAAATCTGTTTGCTATGCTTTTGTGTGCAAAGAGGCATTATTTTCATTCGAGGACGTGCCTTCCTCTTTGCCACCGCCGTCACTAACATTTTGCAGAGTTCGCCGACGCTCTTTCCACAAGACGCGCCACCGGATTACCACCTATTCGAGGGATTGAGCATCAAATTGACTTAATTCCCGTGCATCATTACCCAACCGTGCGCCATACCGCACCAATCCAGAGGAGATGAAGGAGATTATGCGTCAAGTATGTGAGCTGCTCGACAAAGGTTATATACGCGAATCCCTTAGTCCTTGTGCTGTTCCTATTATTCTAGTGCCAAAAAGGATGGTACATCACGATGTGTGTTGATTGTAGAGGCATTAATAATATTACTATTCGTTATCGTCACCCTATTCCTAGGCTAGATGATATGCTTGATGAATTGAGTGGCTCTACAATATTCTCCAAAGTTGATTTGCGTAGTGGATACCATCAAATTCGTATGAAATTGGGAGATGAATGGAAAACAGCATTTAAAACTAAGTTTGGTTTATATGAATGGTCAGTCATGCCTTTTGGGTTAACTAATGCACCTAGTACTTTCATGACACTAATGAACGAAGTTTTTACGTGCTTTCATTGGACGATTTGTGGTAGTGTATTTTGATGATATACTGATTTATAGCAAATCTTTGGAAGAACATTTGGAACATTTAGGTGCTGTTTTTAATGCTCTACATGATGCACGCTTGTTTGGTAATCTTGGGAAGTGCACCTTTTGCAATCGAATTTAGTATCTTTTCTTGGCTATGTTGTTACTCCACAGGGAATTGAAGTTGATAAAGCCAAGATTGAAGCTATTGAGAGTTGGCCGCAGCCCAAAACGGTCACACAACTGAGGAGTTTTCTTGGACTCGCTTGTTTCTATAGGTGTTTTGTGAGAGATTTTAGCACAATTGCTGCACCTCTCAATGAGCTTACAAAGAAGGATGTGCCTTTTGTTTGGGGTACCGCACAGGAAGAAGCCTTCATGATATTGAAAGATAAGTTAACACATGCTCCTTTACTCCAACTTCCTGATTTTAATAAGACTTTTGAGCTTGAATGTGATGCTAGTGGAATTGGATTAGAGGTGTGTTATTACAAGATGGCAAACCTGTTGCATACTTTTCTAAAAAATTGAGTGGGCCTAGTCTGAACTATTCTACTTATGATAAAGAATTATATGCTCTTGTTCGGACTTTAGAAACATGGCAACATTATTTATGGCCCAAAGAATTTGTTATACATTCTGATCATGAATCTTTGAAACATATTAAAAGTCAAGCTAAACTGAATCGTAGACATGCTAAATGGGTTGAATTCATTGAGACTTTCCCTTATGTCATTAAACACAAGAAGGGTAAAGAAAATGTTATTGCCGATGCATTGTCTCGTCGTTATACTATGCTTTCACAACTTGACTTTAAAATATTTGGTTTGGAGACCATCAAAGATCAATATGTGCATGATGCTGAATTTAGCGATGTATTGCAGAATTGTAAAGAAGGTAGAACATGGAACAAGTTCGTCGTTAATGATGGATTTGTGTTTCGCTCTAACAAGCTATGCATTCCAGCTAGCTCCGCTCGCCTTTTGTTGTTGCAGGAGGCGATGGAGGAGGACTAATGGGACACTTTGGCGTGAAGAAGACGGAGGATATACTTGCTACACATTTCTTTTGGCCAAAGATGAGACGGATGTTGAGCGCTTTGTTGCTCGCTGCAAGACATGTCAAAAAGCTAAGTCACGACTCAATCCTCATGGTTTATATATGCCTTTACTGCACTCTAGTGTTCCTTGGGAGGATATATCTATGGACTTTGTTTTAGGTTTACCTCTAACAAAGAAGGAGGGATAGCATATTTGTTGTCGTGGATAGATTCTAAAATGGCACACTTTATACCAAGTCATAAAAGCGATGATGTTGTTAATGTTGCTGATTTGTTCTTTCGTGAAATTATTTGCTTGCATGGTGTGCCAAATACTATTGTTTCAGATCGTGATACTAAATTTCTTAGCCACTTTTGGAGATGTTTATGGGCTAAGTTGGGGACTAAACCGCTTTTAGTACTACTTGTCACCCCAAACCGATGGACAAACTGAAGTAGTCAATAGAACATTGTCTACTATGCTTAGGGCTGTTTTGAAGAATAATAAGAAAATGTGGGAAGAATGCTTGCCTCATATTGAATTTGCTTATAATCGCTCATTACATTGTTGCCTAAGGAGTCTTCATTTTATTTACACGAAAAATCATTTTCCATTTTTCGATCGCCTAAATGAGGTTTTTTGTGAAGGACCTACCATATATTTGTTAAATTGTACCAAATCAATTTTCTAAAATACTAGGCCATATTTAATGCACAATGACCAAATGGTTGGGTGTAAAAGTTTTGATCCACTGGTGAAAAAGACAAATTATCGCGATTTAGTTGGAAACGGGTCAAATTTGAATTGTAGCTGCCTCTATAGTTTGCTCTTTATTTTTCCAAAATCATTTCTAGGTACATAAATATCTATTTAATCATAGAAACACCAAAAAATTCCAAGATTCAACCACTAGATAGGAATGGTCAAGCCTGGCTATTTTGACCGTTTTGAAACGGCATAAAAAATTCAAAAAAATCAAAAATTGAAAACCTTCGATTGTGTCATTATATGTGACCAAGTTTCCAGAAAATAATAAACTTGTAATACGGTAATTATTTTAAAAGTGTTCTTTAAATGAGCTATCAAGGGAAGATTCATGGCTTTCAAGCCAAATGATCAATCTTATGGCTACATTCATGGCATAGTTTGTTCAAATGATCTCATATTGTGCACAAGGGTGCATATTGGAATGGCAAACAATGTTGCTTAAGGAAGTTTTCATTTTCTGTATGAAAAAACCATTTTCCATTTTCTCGAAAGTGCTCAAATGAGTTTTTTTGTGAAGGACCACTATATATTTGTTGCATAAATTGACCAAATCAATTTTATAAAATACTAGGCCATATTTAATGCACAATTGACAAAATGGTTGGATGTCTAATTTTTGATCCACCGTGAAAAAGACAAATTGTCACGATTCACCGAAGGGTCAAATTTGAACTCAAGCTGCCTCATAGTTTGCTCTTTATTTTTTCCAAAATCATTTCTAGGTAAATAAGTATCTATTTAATCGAAATACATGGTTTGATGGCGAGACATCGAGGTTTGATGGTGTCGAGGGCCCCAACTCTAGAGCTGCCAGAGCTCAGATGCTCGCCAAGGTGGTCACTGCGGACTGGGTATGCTGCCATGTGTTCCGGGCGCCTAGGCATGTCTAGTGGGTTGGGCACTCCCTGTAGGTGTTAGGAAGAAAATCACAACATAAGATTCTTACGAGGAGACCGATCGATGCTCAAACATGAATAAGCCAAGTGTTTGATTTATGACGGAAATGCACATGGCTAATGGGCGGAGTTTTAATGAGGATGACTGCCATTAATAAGACCATCTTCACAAATTTTCATCTCAAAAGGAGGAGCCTAGGTGGTACTTGCTTTACAAAGTACCACATCGACATAAATACTAATGTTGAAGCTGGGCTCAAAATAATGAATGGATTGAGTGGCATTTGGTGGAGGATGGTTATTTGGGCATGAAAGCACTATAGAAAATGGATACCATTTGACATGCCAAAGTGGTACTTCCTTCACAAAGTGCCGCTCAATGTAATAGGTAAATGAATATTTTCAACTATTTTTGAACTAGGCAAGGAATGTTTTGACATATTTGATGAAGATATGATCCAAAACATTTATGAGAATTTTTTGGAAATTTGTGGAATAATAGAAATATAGGTTGCTTCACAACGAGGGCAAAACCGCCACATGGACATGACACATAGGCAAACTGGAGATGGCGCCTAGTCATCACAACCCACCACAATCTACAAGGCTATGACCATCTATATTGGTCATTAACAACTAGAAATAAGGCAATGACTAGCACTATTTGCTTGTGACCATTTCGTAAGGAAATTACGACCTTTCCGACCAAAATGGTTGCAATGGTTTAGGTTTGGAGCCCCGAACAGCTTTTGACCAATTGGTCCTAAATGGTCATAGATCTATGACAATTCTTCCGTGGTCACCGATGTAAGGTCACTAGTGACATATTTCTTGTAGTGAGTCAAGTGATAGCCGACAAGCAAGCCACCCACCATAGAGAGAAGAGGAAAAGAGATCCACCAAAAGTGAGTGAGAGCACAAGCCAAACTTGAGCGCCTCTTTCAGAGAGAAAAACCTCATACTATTTACCATAAAAAGTGAGATCAGAGAAGTGTGAGAACCCATCAAGTGTGATGCACTTGGCCCTGTGTGCAAGGATGGAGAACCAAAACTAACACCATTCACGAGCTACCTTTGGTGTTTAAATCTCTTTGCAGAATTTCAAGATGTTTTCCCGATGAGCTACCTCCCGGTCACCTCCTCTACGAGGCATTGAGCATCGAATCGACCTCATCCTCGAGCACCGCTCCAAACAAAGCTCCATACCGTGTCAATCCTCAAGAAACCAAGGAGATTCAACGATAGTACAACAACTAATCGACAAAGTCATGTACGTGAAAGCTTAAACCCTGTGTCGCTCCTGCTATACTTGTGCCTAAGCCCGATGGAAGTTTCCACTTGTGTTCATTGTACTCATAAATGCTATCACCATTCGCTATAGGCATCCCATTCCTCGCTTAGATGATATGCTTGATGAACTTAGTGGAGCCAACTTTTCTCAAAATTGATCTTCAAAGTGGCTATTATCAAACACGCATTCACGAGGGTGATGATGGAAAACTGCTTTCAAAACAAAATTTGGCTTATATGAATGGTTAGTCATGCCTATGGGTTTATCTGAGGTTCTCAGACTTTTGTGCGCCCCATGCATCATGTACTTCAATTTTATATTGAGTCTTTGTTGTGGTTTACTCATGATATTCTTGTGTTTAGCAAAATCATGAAAGAGCATCTTGATCATGTTAGGGCTGTTTTACAAACATTACGCAAAGAAAGTCTTTATGCCAACATGAAAAAGTGCACATTTGGTGGTGACAAAGTGGTTTTCTTAGGTTTCGCAGTATCTTCCAAGGGTGTCCATGTTGATGAAACTAAAATTGAGGCAATTAAAACTTGGCCCCAACCCACCAATTTGCAACAAGTAGTTTTCTTGGTCTTATGGTTTTATCACGATTTGTGAAAGATTTTAGCACAATTGCCGCTACTTTGCATGCTTTGAGTAAGAAGAATGCTCTTTGTTCGGGATCTTGTAATCCACCGCTTTTGATGAGCTCAAATCTTTGCTTACTCATGCCCGATTCTTGCTTTGCCTAATTTTCACAAAACTTTGAGGTTCATTGTGATGCAAGTGGTACCGAATTGGCGGAGTTTTGATGCAAGAAAACGAGCCATTGCATATTTTAGTGATAAACTCTCCGTGCTCAACTTAACTATCCCATATATGACAAAGAATTGTATGCTTTAGTGCTGTACTACATGTTTGGGAACATTATCTTAGACCTCATGAGTTTGTCATCCATACCCATCATGAAACGTCAAGTACTTGAAAGGTCAAACTAAGTTGAACAAGGCCATGCCAAAAGGAGTGAATTTATCAATCTTTCCCTATGTGATCAAATACATTAAGGGTAAGGAAAATGTAGTTATGGATGCGCCACGCATATGTACGCTTGTCACTAAACTTGAGTTGAATGTTATTGGTTTTGAGCACATCAAAGACTTGTATGCTAATGATCCATCTTTGCTATTCCTTATGCTAAGTGTTCGACGATACTTCTTGGGAACAATACTATATTAAGGATGCTTATCTTATGAAAGCTAACAAACATTGCATTCCCGAGTCTACCCTTCGCTTGCTACTTTTGCAAGAGGCTCATGGAGGCGGACTCATGGGACACTTTGGACGAGATAAGACATTCGCCACGCCTCCAAGAACTACTTTTTGCCCAAGATGTTTTGAGACATCTCACGCTTCACCACCCGATGTTTCATGTCGCAATGCTAAGTCTAAAGCTCAATCTCATGGTCTTTACATGCCTCTTCCTATTCCTTATCAACCTTGGGAAGACATTAGCATGGACTTTGTACTTGGTTTGCCTAGAACTCAAAATGGAAAGGATTCCGTGTTTGTTGTGTGGACCGATTTTCTAAGATGGCACATTTCATTCCTTGCAACAAGATAGACGATGCTTCACACATTGCAAATCTCTTTGTAGGGAAATTTATGCCCATGGAGTACCAAAGACAATCGCCTCCGCCGCTGTCAAGTTCTTGAGTTACTTTTGAAGACCTTATGCGCCAAGCTCGAATCAAGCTCTTGCTCTCATCCCGATACCATCCTCAAACCGACGGCCAAACGGAGGTGACAAACCGGACTTTCTCCACTTCTCTACTTGGTTGATCAAGAAGAACATCAAGGAGGAGGAATGTCTACCCATCGCCGAGTACTCCTACAACCGTAAGACATTGACTAATGCAGTCCCCTTCGAGGTCATCTACGGCTTCAACCCTGTCACCATTGGACATTCTACCTCTTCCTCTACAAGAGCGCACCAACATGGATGCGAAAAACGGCAAGCTACATCAACAAGATGCATGAAGATACAAGGCACACCATCGAGCGCCAAGTACAACGACTAGCTCACCAAGCTCAACGCCAACAAGCAACCCATGATCTTCAACATTGGCGATCTTGTGGATACACCTTCAAAAGACCGCTACCCAACTAACGCAAGTCCAAACTTCTCCTCGAGCCGATGGACCTTTCAAGGTGCTAGCACGCCACAACGATAACGCCTACAAGATAGACCTACCACGAGGCAAGTACAATGTGAGACATCTTCAACGCCAAGGACCTTTGCGCCATACCATGGAGATGAAGATCTCGATCCATGGTCGATCCTTCCTAAGGGGAGGGAGATGATGCGAGCATCCCTCGCCATCCCCATGGACGATCTACATCTTCCTCAACACCACTTGGACCCATGACAAGAGCTAGAGCAAATGCTATCAAGATAAGGTGAACTCTCCTTTCCGAACTTCTCTATCTACTCATTAGACTTGGCAACTACTCTATGGACACTCAGGTGTCATCAGTACCGGAGGAAAGCCATGGTGCATCTACATCCATCGGACAAGGAGGCAAAGCTACCAACCGAAGGTCAAGAAGAAGGTCCACGGAGAAAGCTCCAGCCACCGGACGATCGGGACCGGACCGTCCGCCGCTTGAAGCCCCACCGCCAAGTCCCACCAACGCAGGCCCAGCCATGGACGTCTGCCCAGATCGACGACCGCCACACTCTCCAAAAGTGGACGATCGGAGGACCGAAGTCCCAAGACCACAATGTAATGAATATTAACGAAGTATGAAGATTCTGGACGTCCCGCCTTCACAGTAACGCCCAATGGACGTCCGACGACCCGCACGACCGTCCCCCATGAGCCACGGACGACCGTCCCACGGACGCCCTGTACTGCTTCACGCAGAGTTTTCAAGCCCATGTACCCCTCCACTCCGCCCCTTTGCACTAAGACTATATATAGGTCTCTCCTACCTCCTAGGGTTAGCATTGATTAGCTCATGTTTGTCTGAGAGCCTTGCTCATCCATTTGGATACTTCTCCTGAGTTCACGACCTCTTCGGAGAAGATCCCCAAGCGGATTCAAGAACCCTTCTAGGAAGAACATCAAGGCCTCACGGAGAAGAACGTTCCTTTGTATCCTTACCTTTGTTGATTGTGGATCATATGTTACTTTTGTGTTCGTGATATAGCACTTGTGTGATTGATTCCTTGTTGGTTTAGTGATTCTCTCGCTCTCCCCATGTTTTCCCTTTGTGCTTCCATGTGTTCTTCGTGATTCCCCTAGGATTCACTCCAAACGTGAATGATCACGCCATAGGGTTCCACCCTACTCACATGCTAAATCGGTTGAATTCATTGATACTTTCCTTACGCCATTAAACACAAGAAGGGTAAAGAAAATGTTGGTGATGCATTGTCTCGTCATATATACTATGCTTTCACAACTTGACTTCAAAATATTTGGTTTGGAGACCATCAAAGATCAATATGTGCATGATGCTGATTTTAAAGATGTATTGCAGAATTGTAAAGAAGGAAGAACATGGAACAAGTTCGTCGTTAATGATGGATTTGTGTTCGTGCAAAGCTATGCATTCCAGCTTAGTTGCTCGCTTTTGTTATTGCAGGAGGCGATGGAGGAGGACTAATGGGACACTTTTGGCGTGAAGACTGGAGGATGTACTTGCTACACATTTCTTTGGCCAAAGATAAGACGGATGTTGAGCGCTTTATTGCCGCTGCACTACATGTCAAAAAGCTAAGTCACGACTCAATCCTCATGGTTTATATATGCCTTGCATGTACCTAGTGTTCCTTGGGAGGATATCTATGGACTTTGTTTTAGGTTCACCTAGAACAAAGAAGGGAGGGATCATATTTGTTGTCGTGGATAGATTCTCTAAATGGCACACTTTATACCATGTCATAAAAGCGATGATGTTGTTAATGTTGCTGATTTGTTCTTTCATGAAATTATTCGCTTGCATGGTGCCAAATACAATTGTTTCAGATCGATACTAAATTTCTTAGCCACTTTGGAGATGTTTACGCTAAGTTGGGGACTAAACCGCTTTTAGTACTACTTGTCACCCCAAACCGATGGATAAACCAAGTAGTCAGGACATTGTCTACTATGCTTAGGGCTGTTTTAAAGAATAATAAGAAAATGTGGAGGAATGCTTGCCTCATATTGAATTTGCTTATAATCGCTCATTGCATTCTACTACTAAGATGTGCCTTTTGAAGTTGTGTATGGTTTCCCACTGCACCTATTGATTTGTTGCTTCTTCCATCTTCGAGAAGGTTAATTTTGATGCTAAACAACGGTTGAATTGATTTTAAAATGCATGAGTTAACTAAGGAAAACATTGAGCGATGAATGCTAAATATAAACTTGTCAGATAAGGGTAGAAAACATGTTGTGTTTGCACCGAGATCTTGTTTGGTTACATTTATGAAGGATAGATTTCGATTTGCGCAACTCAAAGCTAATGCCACGCGGTTGATTGTCCTTATTTGGTGAGGAAGATGAACTTCCGCGAGGACTCACTTCATTTCAAGAAGGGAGGATGATGAGGACATCAATACCATTGTTACACCCACAACCCCTGCTATACATATCGGACTAATTACTAGAGTCAAGACGCCAACTAAATTACTGTGTACTTTCGCTTCTTGTAATGATTCTAATGTTCATGAGAATATGATGTCGCTTAAATTGGATACATTTGTTTTGCTTACAAATGAAGGGCCTAGCTTGGAGAAGGATGAACATTGGAGCAAGAATAAGCATGGAGATGATGGCATGCGAAGGGGAAACGGAGTTACAAGTGATGATTTGACTTTGAAGCCACCATAATGAGTGCATGAAGCCTTGGACGAAATATACAAGATGCCACTTCATAAATTTCTGTCCAGAGGCTATTCTAGGTGTTACACACTTATTATTGGGCCAGCCCATGTAATTTCGAAATACATAAGTATAGGCTATTTTAGAGTCCAGATGTGGGGAACAGAGATAGGGTTAGTTTCGACCCTCCACCAAGGGCCACGAAATTCACCCCTCTTCCTCCATATATACAGCCCTTAGGGCACCGTAGACTCGGGTTTTGTAGATTAAAGTTCGCATAGCTGCAACTTCGCATTTCGCTTGTGTTCAATCACTGCATAAAGGTGCCGTAACCCCACCTTGATCAATAAAGCTTTCTTCTTATATTTGCAATATCCAGATTGCAATCTTAGTTTCTTGCTTGTTCTTCGCTTCACTGCAGGAAATGTAACTTTGTGGTCGTTGATCGTGCCAAATGTGGTCAATAACCTCTTGGAGTTGGTTTAGCGACATAAGGCGCCGACGCCCTCAAGACGTCAGAGTCGGATCGCCAAAGTCGATTTCCTCCAAAATGATAGCCACCATCTCACCGAAAGACGGGACAGCTTTGCTCTATCGCTTGAGTACTTATGGTCCGACACGACTCAATGACAAAATTATGACTGTTTTAGTGAACATCTGTCCAATCTATGGCGCCTGAAAGTACTTCATTTTCTCGCGCGCTTTTTCCTGTGACCGCCTAAAATTTCTTTGTCCTCTATAGTGGAAATATCGCTTCCACATATATATCGACCGATGCCAGAATGTCCTTTGTTCTTGGCTTTCACGCCGCATGAGTTACAACATGCCATCCGCAAAACGAGGAGAATAAGGCAAATAGCCGCTGATTTTCTTCAATTTATGATCAAATGAGAGTGCCCATCATAGAGCATCCGAGAAAGGTACGCTTGTCCCTACCAGGGGCTAATGTCTATAAGCAACATAATCTCTCAAACCCAACAGAAGTGCTAATGGGTTCAAACCTCTCAAAAATAGCGATTAATAATGTTCTTTGACTTTCGTAGGCCAAAAGTCCTTTAAGGCTGAATTTGAGGGTACTCCGTCCCTGCAAGCGAGTATTTTTTAGATTCGTGACGCCGCCATGCGAGCAGTTTGAGTACTTATGGGTCCGACGCGGACTCCTAATGAGAAAATTATAACCGCTTTAGTGAACATCCGTCCATTCTATGGCGCTCTGAAAGTACTTCATTTTCTCGTGCTGCTTTGGCGGATCGCCCAAAATTTCTTGTCCCTATAGTGGAGATATCGCTTCACATATATATCGATCGATGCCAGAATGCCCATTTGTTTGGCTTACGCCGATGAGTTACAAAGATGCTATCCGCTAAAACAAGGAGAATAAGGCATATAGTCATGGATTTTCTTCAATTTACGACAAATGAGATTGCTTTGATAGAGCATCCGCAGAAGGTATGTTTGTCCTACCGGCTAATGTCTATAAGCAACATAATCTCTCAATTTCCTTCAAAAGGAAGTGCCAATGGGTTCGTAAACTTGTCCAAAAAAGATGAATGATGTTCTTTGACTTTCAAGGCCAAAAAGTCATGCTTAAGGCTGAATTTGAGGGTACTCCGGCCTCCCGGCGCAAGCGGGAGTATTTTTGATTCTCGTGTTTCGCCACGAAGCGCAGGGAGTACTTATGGGTCCCGACGGACTCCTAATGACAAAATATGACCGCCTTATTGAGCATCCGTCCATTCTATGGCGCTTCTTGAAAGTACTTCATTTTCTCGCACTTTTGCCCGACCGCCCTAAAATTTTTGTCTTCTATAGTGGAGATATCGCTTCCACATATATATCGACCGATGCCAAGAATGCCTTTAGTTCTGGCTTTCATGCATGAGTTACACCATGCCATCCGCGAAAATGAGGAGAATAAGGCATATAGTCATGGATTTTCTTCAATTTACGCCAAATAAGATCGCCTTGATCATAGAGCATCTCGCAGAAGGTGCATTTGTCCCTACCATGGGGCTAATGTCTATAAGCAACATAATCTCAATTAATCTTCAAAAGGAAGTGCCAATGGGTTCAAACTTGTCCTAAAACAGCAACGAATGATGTTTTGACTTTCGTGGCTAAATGTCTCGCTTAAGGCTGAATTTGAGGGTACTCGCCTCCGGGCGCAAGCGGAGTATTTTTAGATTCGCGACTTGCCGCGAAAGCGTTTGAGTACTTATGGGTCCGACACGGACTCAATGACAAAAATTATAACCGCTTTTGAGAACATCTGTCCAATCTATGGCACCCTGAAAGTACTTCATTTTCTCGCTGCTTTTGCCTCGACCTTTCAAAATTTCTGTTTTCTATAGTGGAAACATCGCTTACATATATATATTAACGGATGCGAGGAATGCCATTTTGGTCTTGTTCACGCATACGAGTTACAACATGCCATCCGCTAAAACAAGGAGAATAAGGCATAGTCGCTGGATTTTTTCAATTGACGGCCAAATAAGCATTGTCTCCACAAGGGGGGCTAATGTCTATAAGCAACATAATCCTCGAATTTCCTTCAAAAGGAAGTGTCAATGGGTTCAAAACTGTCTAAAAACAGCGACGATGATGTTTTGACTTTCGTATAAAAATTCCCGCTTAAGGCTGAATTTGAGGGTACTTGGCCTCCTGCGCAAGCGGGAGTATTTTTTGATTCTACACAGCAGTTTGAGTACTTATGGGTCCACACTGACCTAATGACAAAATTATGACCGCTTTTAGAGAACATCATCCATTCTATGGCATTCCGAAAGTACTTCATTTTCTCGCAGCGCTATTCGACCGCCCCAAAATTTCTTGTCCTCTATAGTGGAAATATTGTTTGCACATATATCGACCTGCGTGAATGCCCTTTGTTCTTGGCTTTCACGCATGAGTTAGCATGCCATCCGCCAAAAACAAGGAGAATAAGGCACATAGTCATGATTTTTCAATTTACTACCAAATGAGATCGCCTGATCATAGAGCATCTCGCAAAGGTACGCTTGTCCCTACTTGGGGGCCTAATGTCTATAATCAACATAATCCTCCATTTCTTCAAAAGGAAGTGCCAATGGGTTCGTAAACTTGTCTAAAAATAGTGACGAATAATGTTCTTTGACTTTCGTGGCCAAAAGTCCCGCTTAAGGCTGAATTTGAGGGTACTCAGCCTCCCGGCGCAAGCGGGTAGTATTTTTTTGATTCGCGGCTCGCCATGAAAGCAGTTTGAGTACTTATGGGTCCGACATTTTGATCATGACAAAAATTATGACCGCTTTAGAGAACATCCGTCAATCTATGGTAGTCCTGAAAGTACTTCATTTTCGTGCGCTTTTGCCTCGACCGCCTAAAATTTCTTGTCCTCTATAGTGGAAATATCGCTTGCATATATATCGATTTGCCTGTGAATGCCCTTTTGTTCTTGGCTTTCACATGAGTTACAAACATGCCATCCGCCAAAACAAGGAGAATAAGGCATATAGCCGCTGATTTTCTTCAATTTACGGCCAAATGAGATCGCCCGGATTATAGAGCATCCGCAGAAGGTACGCTTTGCCCTATCGTGGGGCTAATGTCTATAAGCAACATAATCTCTCGAATTTCCATCAAAAGGAAGTGCCAATGGGTTCAAACTATCCAAAAATAGGACGAATGATGTTCTTTGATTTCAGGCCAAAAGACCGCTAAGGCTGAATTTGAGGGTATCCGGCCTCCCGCGCAAAGGGAGTATTTTTACTTGCAACCATTTTACTGCTTGCACATCTCTGTGGTGGCACCAGAGTGAGCTACTTTATTTATTTACCTCAAGATCTAAACGTGAGTCAAATCTGAATCAAACTAGCTATGAGCATAGCATATGTTATGTTCTAGCAGAGTGCATAAAGAGATTCCATGTGAGTGACAGAGTGCAACGCCTTATATTTAGGAATAGAGATAGTACTAAATCACATACTCCTTCCACCAAATTAATTGACACAACTTCTATACAATGTAATTTTATAGGGAGTGAGTTGAATGAAGCCCTTTTTAAATCAAGGTGCGATGCATATATAGTTGACAATGCTCCGATATTAATTGGCATAAATAATTCAATCATATCCCTAATAGCAACAAAGCTAAGCTTATAGGTCAAATAAAACCGACTTGTGGGGGTGGGAAATAGACAATTTGGAAGAACCGACACTTGCAGCCTTAATGGGAGCTAGCTAGTACAGAGTCGACAGCTTTAGACTTAACTTGAGAATAAAACCAAAACATATTTCAATCACATGTTTGAAGAAACAATTGATGAAAATGGTACAAAGATGTTCACCAAGCTTCCTCGCTGAAAATGCAATGGTCATAGCCCACGCCTATTCGCACTCGACACCATTCATGTGTCAAGAATAGCGCTTAAACCTACATCGTTATTGAGAAAAAAGATAAGGTAGCAGTGCAAATGAAGAAAGTCTAGATCAGATATGATTATGAAAGATACAATGCATGTACTAGCCAATATATAGAAGGATTCAAAGCTATCCAACTATACAAGTACACCGCCGACGCAAACGTTATGTGACGACAAATAATCAAGAGCATGTTCAGAAGGAATATATAATTGGGAGCAAAAGGAGGATAAAGTTAGTTTTCTTGATTGACTTGTTTGTGTCCATCCTCGACTCAGAAAGCAAGCTTGATCGACTGCTTAAAGATCTTGCATGACTTACTTTTTCTCAGAATTCAAAGTCATGTGCAGAATGTGGAACAGCCTCTTATTTGTGTGTATCTTACGCTTAAAGTATGCATTGCATTTTATACTTTGCAATCGGTATTGAGCTAATTTATTTAATTACCACAAGATCTCGAGCTAGGATAAGAGAAGAGAGTGATCAGATCTGAATCAAACTAGCTAGGAGCAGAGCACATTTGTGTTGAAGCAGAGTGCATGAAAGAGATTCCATGAGTGACAGAGTGAGGAGTTCATGAGCACAAGTGCAGCAGACATATATCGGACCTTGATTGGTTGGCTACCACTTGACATGTAAGTTGATGTACATGTCAAGAAGACGCTGGCCTCAGCAAGGGCGCGGCCTCGGAATGACCTTATGAGCGAGCCGCCAAGATGGGAGGAGTTGAGGTGGCCGAGGTCGAGCGCGAGACGATCCCCATGGCGCCGAGGGCTTCTCGCGCTGGCACGAGGGGCCGGCGCCCTCGCCACCCGCTGCTTGAGGGCTCGGAGTCGCCGGAGGCAGAGCAGCACGAGTTGAGCCGATCAAACCCTAGCCGCCACGGGTAGGGTTTCTGCCCCTGCCATGGGCACTGGTAGGGGTTCACCGAGCCGCCACTAGGTTGGATCTGCTGGCACGGGCGGTGGGGAGAGGATCAAGGTCGCCGGTGGGGCTGGAGCGGAGGTCGATCGGCCGATGGGATCGAGGGAGAGGTTGGGGTCGCAGGAGGAGGGGTTGGGCCTGGTCGCGGATCATGGATGGAGGGAGAAAGAAAGGAGGCAGGGGATGGATGGAAATGTCCACGAGGACTAGGGTTTCGCTTAGGTGGGCTTTTTGGTGAGGACTGCTGCTGATCCATGAAAGCATCCGACGGTGGTCGATCCACGATCCGCGTGAAACGCCCACAGACCAATCAAAATGCAGCACATGGGTACAATGTCATGACCATCTAAATTGGCCGTAGTTGACTAAAAAATTGGTCATGATTGTTTAAAAATTCATTTTCCATTTTTGGAGTGTCAAAAATGAGTCTTTTTGTAAAGGACCTACCAAATATTTGTTGCAAATTAGTATCAAATCATTTTTCTACAATACTAGACCATATTTAATGTAGAAATAACCAAATGGTTGGGTGTCAAAATTTTTGATCCACCTCTCGTGAAAAAGATAAATTCCTGTCGATTCAGCTGGAAGTGGGTCAAATTGAATTGCAGCTGCCTCATAGCTTGCTCTTTATTTTTTTCGAAAATCATTTCTAGGTACATAAGTATCTAATTAATCAGAGAAACACCAAAAAAATTCCAAGATTCAACCACTAGCTAGGAACGGTCATTCCTACTGCTTTGACCGTGATTTTGAAACGGGCATAAAAATTTAAAAAATCAAAAATTGGAAAACCTTGCATTCTGTCATTATATGTGACCGAAGTTATCGTGAAAATAATAAACTTGTAATACGGCAATTATTTTAAAAAGTGTTCTCGTAAATGAGCTATCATCTCAAGATTCATGGCTTTCAAGCCAAATGATCAATCTCATGGCCATATTCATGGCATAGTTTGTTCAAATGACTCATATCATGCATAAGGGTGCATATTGAATGGCAAACAATGTTGCTTACGGAAATTTTCATTTTCTTTGGACGAAAATTTCATTTTCCATTTTCCGAGTGCCCTAAATGAGTTTTTTGTGACGGACCTACCATATATTTGTTGCAAAATTGACCAAATCAATTTTATAAAATACTAGCCATATTTAATGCACAATTGACAAAATGGTTGGGTGTCAAAAGTTTTGATCCACCTCTAGTGAAAAGACAAATTCTCACCGATTCACCGAAGGGTCAAATTTGAACTGTAGCTACCTCAGAGTTTGCTCTTTATTTTTCCAAAAATCATTTCAAGGTACATAAGTATCTATTTAATCAGATAAACACCAAAAAATCAAGATTCTACCACTAGCTAGGAACGGTCATTCCCGCCGCTTTGACCGTGATTTTCAAACGGGCATAAAATATTGAAAAAATCCAAAATTGGAAAACCTTCAGATTGTGTCATTATATGCTACCAAGTTACCAAAGAAAATTATAAACTTGTAATACGGTGATTATTTTAAAAAGTGTTCTCACAAACGAGCTATCAAGCGTGAAGATGCATGACTTTCAACCCAAATGCTCAATCTTATGGCCACATTCATTGCATAGTTTGTTCAAATGATCTCATATTGTGCACAAGGGTGCATATTGAATGACAAACAATGTTGCTTAAGGAGTTTTCATTTTATTTACACGAAAAAATCATTTTCCATTTTTCGAACGCCTCAAATGAGGTTTTTTGTGAAGGACCTACCATATATTTGTTGCAAAATTGTACCAAATCAATTTTCTAAAATACTAGGCCATATTTAATGCACAATTGACCAAATGGTTGGGTGTAAAAGTTTTGATCCACTTGTGGTGAAAAAGACAAATTATCGCTTTATTCAGCTTGAAATGGGTCAAATTTGAATTGTAGCTGCCTCATAGTTTGCTCTTTATTTTTCCAAAAGTCATTTCTAGGTACATAAGTATCTATTTAATCATAGAAACACCAAAAAAATTCCAAGATTCAACCACTAGATAGGAACGGTCAAGCCCGTCATTTTGACCGCATTTTAAAACGGGCATAAAAAATTCAAAAAAAATCAAAAAGTTGGAAAACCTTCGATTGTGTCATTATATGTGACCAAGTTTCCGTGAAAAATAATAAACTTGTAATACGGTAATTATTTTAAAAAGTGTTCTTTAAATGAGCTATCATCTCAAGATTCATGGCTTTCAAGCCAAATGATCAATCTCATGCCCATATTCATGGCATAGTTTGTTCAAATGACTTCATATCATGCACAAGGGTGTATATTGTAATGGCAAACAATGTCGCTTACGGAAATTTTCATTTTCTTTGGACAAAAATTTCATTTTCCATTTTCCAAGTGCCCTAAATGAGTTTTTTGTGAAGGACCTACCATATATTTGTTGCAAAATTGACCAAATCAATTTTATAAAATACTAGCCATATTTAATGCACAATTGACAAAATGGTTGGGTGTCAAAGTTTTGATCCACCTCGTGAAAAGACAAATTCCGCCAATTCACCGAAGGGTCAAATTTGAACTGTAGCTACCTCATAGTTTGCTCTTTATTTTTTCCAAAAGTCATTTCAAGGTACATAAGTATCTATTTAATCAGATAAACACCAAAAAAATCAAGATTCTACCACTAGCTAGGAACGGTCATTCCCGCCGTTTTGACCGCATTTTCAAACGGGCATAAAAAATTGAAAAAATCCAAAAATTGGAAAACCTTCGTGATTGTGTCATTATATGTGACCAAGTTACCAAAAAATTATAAACTTGTAATACGGTGATTATTTTTAAAAAGTGTTCTCACAAACGAGCTATCAAGCGTGAAGATGCATGACTTTCAACCCAAATGCTCAATCTTATGGCCACATTCATGGCATAGTTTGTTCAAATGATCTCATATTGTGCACAAGGGTGCATATTGATTGACAAACAATGTTGCCTAAGGAGTCTTCATTTTATTTACACGAAAAAATCATTTTCCATTTTTCGAACGCCTCAAATGAGGTTTTTTGTGAAGGACCTACCATATATTTGTTGCAAAATTGTACCAAATCAATTTTCTAAAATACTAGGCCATATTTAATGCACAATTGACCAAATGGTTGGGTGTAAAAGTTTTGATCCACCTGTGGTGAAAAGACAAATTATCGCCGATTTAGTTGGAAACGGTCAAATTTGAATTGTAGCTGCCTCATAGTTTGCTCTTTATTTTTTCCAAAATCATTTCTAGGTACATAAATATCTATTTAATCATAGAAACACCAAAAAATTCCAAGATTCAACCACTAGATAGGAATGGTCAAGCCTCGCCATTTTGACCGTGATTTTGAAACGGGCATAAAAATTCAACAAAAATCAAAAATTGGAAAACCTTCGATTGTGTCATTATATGTGACCAAGTTTCCGTGAAAAATAATAAACTTGTAATACGGTAATTATTTTTAAAAGTGTTCTCGTAAATGAGCTATCAAGGGAAGATTCATGGCTTTCAAGCCAAATGATCAATCTTATGGCTACATTCATGGCATAGTTTGTTCAAATGATCTCATATTGTGCACAAGGGTGTATATTGAATGGCAAACAATGTTGCTTAAGGAAGTTTTCATTTTCTTTGTAAAAAAAACCATTTTCCATTTTCTCGAAAGTGCTCTAAATGAGTTTTTTTGTGAAGGACCTACTATATATTTGTTGCACAAATTGACCAAATCAATTTTATAAAATTCTAGGCCATATTTAATGCACAATTGACAAAATGGTTGGATGTCTAATTTTTGATCCACCTCCGTGAAAAAGACAAATTGTCGCCGATTCACCGAAGGGTCAAATTTGAACCGCAGTTGCCTCATAGTTTGCTCTTTATTTTTCCAAAATCATTTCTAGGTAAATAAGTATCTATTTAATCAGAAATACATGGTTTGATGGCGAGACATCGAGGTTTGATGGTGGCCGAGGGCCCCAACTCTAGAGCTGCCAGAGCTCAAGATGTTCGCCAAGTGGTCACCAAGGACTGTATGCTGCATGTGTTCTGGGCGGCCTAGGCATGTCTAGTGGGTTGGGCACTCCTGTAGGTGTTAGGAAGAAAATCACAACATAAGATTCTTACGAGGAGACCGATCGATGCTCAAACATGAATAAGCAGCCAAGTGTTTGATTTATGACGGAAATGCACATGGCTAATGGGCGGAGTTTTGGCCGAGGATGATCAGCCATTAATAAGACCATCTTCACAAATTTTCATCTCAAAAGGAGGAGCCTAGGTGGTACTTGCTTTACAAAGTACCACACCGACATAAATACGAATGTTGAAGCTGGGCTCAAAATAATGAATGGATTGAGCTGGCATTTGGTGGAGGATGGTTATTTGGGCATAGGAAAGCACTATAGAAAATGGATACCATTTGGACATGCCAAAGTGGTACTTCCTTCACAAAGTGCCGCCTCAATGTAATAGGTAAATGAATATTTTCGAACTATTTTTGAACTAGGCAAGGAATGTTTTTGACATATTTGATGAAGATATGATCCAAAACATTTATGAGAATTTTTCGGAAATTTGTGGAATAATAGAAATATAGGTTGCTTCACAACGTAGGGCAAAACCGCCACATGGACATGACACATAGGCAAATCGATGAGATGGCGCCTAGTCATCACAACCCACCACAATCTACAAGGCTATGACCATCTATATTGGTCATTAACAACTAGAAATAAGGCAATGGACTAGCACTATTTGCTTTGTGACCATTTCGTAAGGAAATTACGACCTTTCCGACCAAAATGGTTGCAATGGTTTAGGGTTTGGAGCCCCTGAACAGCTTTTGACCAATTGGTCTGAAATGGTCATAGATCTATGACCAATTCTTCCAGGGTCACTGACAGAAGGTCACTAGTTGACATATTTCTTGTAGTGAGTCAAGTGATAGCCGACAAGCAAGCCACCCACCATAGAGAGAAGAGCGGAAAAGAGATCCACCAAAAAGTGAGTGAGAGCCACAAGCCAAACTTGAGCGCCTCTTCGCCTAGAGAGAAAAACCTCATACTATTTACCATAAAAAGTGAGATCAGAGAAGTGTGTGAGAACCCATCAAGTGTGATGCACTTCGTCCTTGTGTGCAAGGATGGAGAACCAAAAAGTAACACCATTCACGAGCTACCTTTGGTGTTTAAATCTCTTTTGCAGGAATTTCAAGATGTTTTCCCCGATGAGCTACCTCCGGGTCTACCTCCTCTACGAGGCATTGAGCATCGAATCGACCTCATCCCTGGAGCACCGCTTCCAAACAAAGCTCCATACCGTGTCAATCCCGAAGAAACCAAGGAGATTCAACGACTAATACAACAACTAATCGACAACGGTCATGTACGTGAAAGCTTAAACCCTTGTGTCGCTCCTGCTATACTTGTGCCTAAGCCCGATGGAAGTTTCCACTTGTGTCCGATTGTAGACCTATAAATGCTATCACCATTCGCTATAGGCATCCCATTCCTCGCTTAGATGATATGCTTGATGAACTTAGTGGAGCCAACTTTTTCTCAAAAATTGATCTTCAAAGTGGCTATTATCAAATACGATTCACGAGGGTGATGATGGAAAACTGCTTTCAAAACAAAATTTGGCTTATATGAATGGTTAGTCATGCCTATGGGTTTATCTGAGGCTCCCTGCACTTTTGTGCGCCCTCATGCATCATGTACTTCGACCTTATATTGGAGTCTTTGTTGTGGTTTACTTCGATGATATTCTTGTGTTTAGCAAAATCATGAAAGAGCATCTTGATCATGTTAGGGCTGTTTTACAAACATTACGCAAAGAAAGTCTTTATGCCAACATGAAAAAGTGCACATTTGGTGGTGACAAAGTGGTTTTCTTAGGTTTCGTTGTATCTTCCAAGGGTGTCCATGTTGATGAAACTAAAATTGAGGCAATTAAAACTTGGCCCCAACCCACCAATTTGCAACAAGTGCGTAGTTTTCTTGGTCTTATGGGTTTTATCGCCGATTTGTGAAAGATTTTAGCACAATTGCCGCTACTTTGCATGCTTTGAGTAAGAAGAATGCTCCTTTGTTCGGGATCTTTGCAATCCACCGCTTTTGATGAGCTCAAATCTTTGCTTACTCATGCTCCGATTCTTGCTTTGCCCAATTTTCACAAAACTTTTGAGGTTCATTGTGATGCAAGTGGTACCGAATTGGCGGAGTTTTGTTGCAAGAAAAACGAGCCATTGCATATTTTAGTGATAAACCTCCGTGCTCAACTTAACTATCCCATATATGACAAAGAATTGTATGCTTTAGTGCGGTACTACATGTTTGGGAACATTATCTTAGACCTCATGAGTTTGTCATCCATACCCATCATGAAACGTCAAGTACTTGAAAGGTCAAACTAAGTTGAACAAGCGCCATGCCAAAAGGAGTGAATTTATCGAATCTTCTCCTATGTGATCAAATACATTAAGGGTAAGGAAAATGAAGTTATGGATGCGCTTTCACGCATATGTACGCTTGTCACTAAACTTGAGTTGAATGTTATTGGTTTTGAGCACATCAAAGACTTGTATGCTAATGATCCATCTTTTGCTATTCCTTATGCTAAGTGTTCGACGATACTTCTTGGGAACAATACTATATTAAGGATGCTTATCTTATGAAAGCTAACAAACATTGCATTCCCTAGTCTACCCTTCGCTTGCTACTTTTGCAAGAGGCTCATGGAGGCGGACTCATGGGACACTTTGGACGAGATAAGACATTCGCCACGCCTCCAAGAACTACTTTTTGCCCAAGATGTTTTGAGACATCTCACGCTTCACCACCCGATGTTTCACATGTCGCGATGCTAAGTCTAAAGCTCAATCTCATGGTCTTTACATGCCTCTTCCTATTCCTTATCAACCTTGGGAAGACATTAGCATGGACTTTGTACTTGGTTTGCCTAGAACTCAAAATGGAAAGGATTCCGTGTTTGTTGTTGTGGACCGATTTTCTAAGATGGCACATTTCATTCCTTGCAACAAGATAGACGATGCTTCACACATTGCAAATCTCTTTGTAGGGAAATCTTATGCTCCATGGAGTACCAAAGACAATCGCCTCCGCCGCGACGCCAAGTTCTTGAGTTACTTTTGAAGACCCTATGCGCCAAGCTCGAATCAAGCTCTTGCTCTCATCCGCATACCATCCTCAAACCGACGGCCAAACGGAGGTGACAAACCGACTTTCCACTTACTATCATGGTTGATCAAGAAGAACATCAAGGAGTGGAGGAATGTCTACCCATCGCCGAGTACTCCTACAACCGCAGCAAGACATTGACTACCAAGAGTCCCCTTCGAGGTCATCTACGGCTTCAACCCGTTGTCACCATTGGACATTCTACCTCTTCCTCTACAAGAGCGCACCAACATGGATGCGAAAGCACGGCAAGCTACATCAACAAGATGCATGAAGATACAAGGCACACCATCGAGCGCCAAGTACAACGACTAGCTACCAAGCTCAACGCCAACAAGCAACCCATGATCTTCAACATTGGCGATCTTGTGGATACACCTTCAAAAGACCGCTACCCAACTAACGCAAGTCCAAACTTCTCCTCGAGCCGATGGACCTTTCAAGGTGCTAGCACGCCACAACGATAACGCCTACAAGATAGACCTACCACGAGGCAAGTACAATGAGAGACATCTTCAACGCCAAGGACCTTGCGCCATACCATGGAGATGAAGATCTCGATCCGTGGTCGGATCCTTCCCAAGGGGAGGGAGATGATGCGAGCATCCTCGCCATCCCCATGGACGATCTACATCTTCCTCAACACCACTTGGACCCATGACAAGAGCTAGAGCAAATGCTATCAAGATAAGGTGAACTCTCTCCTTCCGAACTTCCTCTATCTACTCACGAGACTTGGCAACTACCTCATATGGACACTCAGGTGTCATCAGTACCGGAGGAAAGCCATGGTGCATCTACATCCATCGGACAAGGAGGCAAAGCTACCAACCGTGAAGGTCAAGAAGAAGGTCCACCGAGAAAGCTCCAGCCACCGGGCGATCGGTCGGGACCGGACGTCCGGCGCTGAAGCCCCACCGCCAAGTCCCAGCCAACGCAGTTCTCAGCGAAGCGGACGTCTGCCCAGATCGACGACCGCCACACTTCCAATGAGTGGACGATCGGAGGACCGGAAGTCCGCACCACAATGTAATGAATACTAACGAAGTATGAAGATTCCGGACGTCCGCGCCTTCACAGAACGCTTCAATGGACGTCCGACGACCCTGCACGACCGGGTCCCCATGAGCCACCGGACGACCGTCCCCACGGACGCCTGTACCTGCTTCACGCAGAGTTTTGGGCCAAGCCCATGTACCCTCCACTCCGCCCCTTTGCACTAAGACTATATATAGGTCTCTCCTACCTCCTAGCTAGGGTTAGCATTGATTAGCTCATGTTTGTCTCGAGAGCCTTTGCTCATCCACTTGGATACTTCTCCTCGGAGTTCACGACCTCTTCGGAGAAGATCCCCCAAGCGGATTCAAGAACCCTTCTAGGGAAGAACATCAAGGCCTCCTCACGGAGAAGAACGGTTCCTTTGTATCCTTACCTTTGTTGATTGTGGATCATATGTTACTCTTTGTGTTCTGTGATATAGCACTTGTGTGATTGATTCCTTGTTGGTTTAGTGATTCTCTCTCGTTCTCCCCAGTGTTTTCCCTTTGTGCTTCCATGTGTTCTTCGTGATTCCCTGTAGGATTCACTCCAAACGTGAATGATCATCGCCATAGGGTTCCACCCTACTTCACATGCTAAATCGGTTGAATTCATTGATACTTTCCCTTACGTCATTAAACACAAGAAGGGTAAAGAAAATGTTATTGGTGATGCATTGTCTCGTCGCTATACTATGCTTTCACAACTTGACTTCAAAATATTTGGTTTGGAGACCATCAAAGATCAATATGTGCATGATGCTGATTTTAAAGATGTATTGCAGAATTGTAAAGAAGGAAGAACATGGAACAAGTTCGTCGTTAATGATGGATTTGTGTTCCGTACAACAAGCTATGCATTCCAGCTAGCTCTGCTCGCCTTTTGTTATTGCAGGAGGCGATGGAGGAGGACTAATGGGACACTTTGGCGTGAAGAAGACGGAGGATGTACTTGCTACACATTTCTTTTGGCCAAAGATAAGACGGGATGTTGAGCGTTTTATTGCTCGCTGCACTACATGTCAAAAAGCTAAGTCACGACTCAATCCTCATGGTTTATATATGCCTTTGCATGTACCTAGTGTTCCTTGGGAGGATATATCTATGGACTTTGTTTTAGGTTCACCTAGAACAAAGAAGGGGAGGGATATCATATTTGTTGTCGTGGATAGATTCTCGAAAATGGCACACTTTATACCATGGCATAAAAGCGATGATGTTGTTAATGTTGCTGATTTGTTCTTTCATGAAATTATTCGCTTGCATGGTGTGCCAAATACAATTGTTTCAGATCGTGATACTAAATTTCTTAGCCACTTTTGGAGATGTTTACGGCTGTTGGGGACTAAACTGCTTTTAGTACTACTTGTCACCCCAAACCGATGGATAAACTGAAGTAGTCAATAGGACATTGTCTACTATGCTTAGGGCTGTTTTAAAGAATAATAAGAAAATGTGGAGGAATGCTTGCCTCATATTGAATTTGCTTATAATCGCTCATTGCATTCTACTACTAAGATGTGCCCTTTGAAGTTGTGTATGGTTTCACCTCGTGCACCTATTGATTTGTCGCTTCTTCCATCTTCGGAGAAGGTTAATTTTGATGCTAAACAACGTGTTGAATTGATTTTAAAATGCATGAGTTAACTAAGGAAAACATTGAGCGATGAATGCTAAATATAAACTTGTCGGAGATAAGGGTAGAAAACATGTTGTGTTTGCACCGAGATCTTGTTTGGTTACATTTATGTAAGGATAGATTTCCGATTTGCGCAACTCAAAGCTAATGCCACGTGTTGATTGTCCTTATTTGGTGAGGAAGATGAACTTCCGTCGAGGACTCACTTCATTTCAAGAAGGAGGATGATGAGGACATCAATACCATTGTTACACCCACAACCCCCGCCGCTATACATACCGGACCAATTACTAGAGTCACAAGACGCCAACTAAATTACTGTGTACTTTCGCTTCTTGTAATGATTCTAATGTTCATGAGAATATGATGTCGCTTAAATTGGATACATTTGTTTTGCTTACAAATGAAGGGCCTAGCTTGGAGAAGGATGAACATTGAGCAAGAATAAGCATGGAGATGATGGCATGCTAAGGGGAACAAGAACGGAGTTACAAGTGATGATTTCAGGACTTTGAAGCCACCATAATGAGTGCATGAAGCCTTGGACGAAATATACAAGATGCCACTTCATAAATTTCTGTCCAGAGGCTATTCTAGGTGTTATACACCTTATTATTGGGCCAGCCCATGTAATTTCGAAATACATAAGTATAGGCTATTTTAGAGTCCAGATGTGGGGGAAACAAGAGATAGGGTTAGTTTCGACCCTCCACCAAGGGCCACGAAATTCACCCCTCTTCCTCCATATATACAGCCCTTAGGGCACCGTAGACTCGGGTTTTGTGTAGATTAAAGTTCGCATAGCTGCAACTTCGCATTTCGCTTGTGTTCAACGACTGCATAAAGGTGTCACAGTAACCCCACCTTGATCAATAAAGCTTTCTTCTTATATTTGCAATATCCAGATTGCAATCTTAGTTTCTTGCTTGTTCTTCGCTTGCTCGCAGGAAATGACCTTTGTGGTCGTTGATCGTGCTCCAGCGGGTCAATAACCTCTTGGAGTTGGTTTAGCGACATAAGGCGCCGACGCCCTCGCAGACGCTCAGAGTCGGATCGCCAAAGTCGACTTCCTCCAAAATGATAGCCACCATCTCACCGAAAGACGGGATAGCTTTGCCTCTATCAGCTTTGAGTACTTATGGGTCCGACACGGACCAATGACAAAATTATGACTGTTTTAGTGAACATCTGTCCAATCTATGGCGCCCTTGAAAGTACTTCATTTTCTCGCGCGCTTTTTCCCAGACCGCCTAAAATTTCTTGTCCTCTATAGTGGAAATATCGCTTCCACATATATATCGACCGATGCCAGAATGTCCTTTTGTTCTTGGCTTTCACGCCGCATGAGTTACAACATGCCATCCGCTAAAACGAGGAGAATAAGGCAAATAGTCAGCTGGATTTTCTTCAATTTATGATCAAATGAGAGTGCCCGGATCATAGAGCATCCAGAGAAAGGTACGCTTGTCCCTACCAGGGGCTAATGTCTATAAGCAACATAATCTCTCAAATTTCCATCAACAGAAGTGCCAATGGGTTCGTAAACCTCTCAAAAAATAGCGATTAATAATGTTCTTTGACTTTCAGGCCAAAAGTCCCGCTTAAGGCTGAATTTGAGGGTACCTGTGCCTCCGTGCAAGCGGGAGTATTTTTTAGATTCGCACGTCACGCGAAAGCAGTTTGAGTACTTATGGGTCCGATGCGACTCCTAATGAGAAAATTATAACCGCTTTAGTGAACATCCGTCCATTCTATGGCGCCCTTGAAAGTACTTCATTTTCTCGCGCTTTTTTGGCGGATCGCCCAAAATTTCTTGTCCTCTATAGTGAGATATCGCTTCCACATATATATCGACCGATGCCAGAATGCCCATTTGTTCTTGGCTTTCACGCATGAGTTACAAGATGCTATCCGCCAAAACAAGGAGAATAAGGCATATAGTCACTGGATTTTCTTCAATTTACGGACAAATGAGATTGCTTTGATCATAGAGCATCCGCAGAAGGTATGTTTGTCCCACCGGGGGCTAATGTCTATAAGCAACATAATCCTCGAATTTCCTTCAAAAGGAAGTGCCAATGGGTTCGTAAACTTGTCCAAAAACAGCGATGAATGATGTTCTTTGACTTTCAAGGCCAAAAGTCATGCTTAAGGCTGAATTTGAGGGTACTCCGGCCTCCCGGCGCAAGCGGGAGTATTTTCTGATTCTCGTGTTCGCCATTTAGCAAAGGTGAGTACTTATGGGTCCGACACGACTCCTAATGACAAAATATGACCGCTTTATTGAGCATCCGTCCATTCTATGGCGCTTCTTGAAAGTACTTCATTTTCTCGCACTTTTGCCCGACCGCCTCTAAAATTTCTTGTCTTCTATAGTGGAGATATCGTTTCCACATATATATTGACCGATGCCAGGAATGCCCTTTAGTTCTTGGCTTTCATGTGCATGAGTTACACCATGCCATCCTGCGAAAATGAGGAGAATAAGGCATATAGCCGCTGGATTTTCTTCAATTTACGGCCAAATAAGATTGCCCGGATCATAGAGCATCTGCAGAAAGGTGCATTTGTCCCTACCATGGGGGCTAATGTCTATAAGCAACATAATCTCACGAATTTCCTTCAAAAGGAAGTTCCAATGGGTTCAAACTTGTCCAAAAACAGAACGAATGATGTTCTTTGACTTTCGTGGCTAAAATGTCCCGCTTAAGGCTGAATTTGAGGGTACTCCGGCCTCCGGGCGCAAGCGGGAGTATTTTTGATTCGCAAGACTTGCCATGAAAGCAGTTTGAGTACTTATGGGTCCGACACGGACTCAATGACAAAAATTATAACCGTTTTTGAGAACATCTGTCCAATCTATGGCAGTCCTTGAAAGTACTTCATTTTCTCGCGCGCTTTTTGCCTGACTGCCTAAAATTTCTTGCCCTCTATAGTGGAAACATCGTTTCCACATATATATTAACGGATGCGAGGAATGCCATTTTGGTCTTGTTCACGCACATGAGTTACAACATGCCATCCGGCGAAAACAAGGAGAATAAGGCATATAGCCGCTGGATTTTCTTCAATTGACGGCCAAATAAGTTACGTTTGTCCCTACAAGGGGGGCTAATGTCTATAAGCAACATAATCCCTCGAATTTCCTTCAAAAGGAAGTGTCAATGGGTTCAGAAACTTGTCTAAAAACAGCGACGATTGATGTTCTTTGACTTTCAGGGCTAAAAATTCCTGCTAAAGGCTGAATTTGAGGGTACTTCGGGCCTCCTGGCGCAAGCGGGGAGTATTTTTTTGATTCACATACGCCATGAAAGCAGTTTGAGTACTTATGGGTCCCACACGACTCCTAATGATAAAAATTATGACCGCTTTAGAGAACATCTGTCCAATCTATGGCGCCCTTGAAAGTACTTCATTTTCTCGTGCTTTTTTGCCCGACCGCCCCAAAATTTCTTGTCCTCTATAGTGGAAATATTGTTTCACATATATATTGACCGATGCCAGAATGCCCTTTGTTCTTGGCTTTCACGCATGAGTTACAGATGCCATCCGCAAAAACAAGGAGAATAAGGCATATAGTCACGGATTTTCTTCAATTTACTGCCAAATGAGATCGCCTTGATCATAGAGCATCTCCAGAAAGGTACGTTTGTCCCTACTTGGGGGCCTAATATCTATAATCAACATAATCCCTCCAATTTCCTTCAAAAGGAAGTGCCAATGGGTTCAGAAACTTGTCTAAAAAATAGTGACGAATAATGTTCTTTGACTTTCAGGGCCAAAAAGTCCTGCTTAAGGCTGAATTTGAGGGTACCCAGCCTCCCGGCGCAAGCGGTAGTATTTTTTGATTCATGTGTCGCCATGAAAGCAGTTTGAGTACTTATGGGTCCGACACGGACTCCGATTGACAAAAATTATGACCGTTTTAGAGAACATCTGTCCAATCTATGGTAGTCCTTGAATGTACTTCATTTTCTCGCGCGCTTTTGCCTCGACCGCCCCAAAATTTCTTGTCCTCTATAGTGGAAATATCGCTTGTACATATATATCGACCGACGCCAGAATGCCCTTTTGTTCTTGGCTTTCACGCATGAGTTACAACATGCCATCCGCGAAAACAAGGAGAATAAGGCATATAGCCGTTGATTTTCTTCAATTTACGGCCAAATGAGATCGCCTGGATTATAGAGCATCCGCAGAAGGTACGCTTGTCTGCACTGGGGGCTAATGTCTATAAGCAACATAATCTCTCGAATTTCCATCAAAAGGAAGTGCCAATGGGTTCAAACCCATCTCAAAAATAGGACTAATGATGTTCTTTGACTTTCGTGGCCAAAAGACCTCGCTTAAGGCTGAATTTGAGGGTACTCCGGCCTCCTCGCGCAAGCGCCGAGTATTTTTTTGATTCGCACGCCATGAGTAGTTTGAGTACTTATGGGTCCGCGCGACTCCTAATGACAAAATTATGACCGCTTTAGTGAACATCTGTCCATTCTATGGCAGTCCTTGAAAGTACTTCATTTTCTCGTATGTTTTGCCGACCGCCCCAAAATTTCTTGTCCTCTATAGTAGAGATATCGCTTCCACAAATTTATCGACCGATGCCAGAATGCCCTTTAGTTCTTGGCTATCACGCGCATGAGTTACAAGATGCCATCCGCTAAAAACAAGGAGAATAAGGCATATAGTCACTGGATTTTCTTCAATTTACGCCAAATGAGATCGCCTTGATCATAGAGCATCCGCAGAAGGTATGTTTGTCCTACCAGGGGGCTAATATCTATAATCAACATAATCCTCAATTTCCTTCAAAAGGAAGTGCCAATGGGTTCGTAAACTTGTCTAAAAACAGCGATTTAATGATGTTCTTTGACTTTCAGTGGATAAAAATTCTGCTTAAGGCTGAATTTGAGGGTACTCCGGCCTCCGGAGCAAGCGGGAGTATTTTTGATTCGCGACTCGCCATGAAAGCAGTTTGAGTACTTATGGGTCCGACACGGACCCCAATGATAAAAATTATGACCGCTTTAGAGAACTTCGTCCAATCTATGGCGTCCTTGAAAGTACTTCATTTTCTCGCATGCTTTTTGCCTCGCCGCCCCAAAATTTCTTGTCCTCTATAGTGGAAATATCGTTTGCACATATATATTGACCGATGCCAGGAATGCCCTTTTGTTCTTGGCTTTCACGTGCATGAGTTACAACATGCCAACCGACGAAAAGAAGGAGAATAAGGCATATAACCGTTGGATTTTCTTCAATTAACGGCCAAATGAGATTGCTCGGATCATAGAGCATCTGCAGAAAGGTACGTTTGTCCCTACCAGGGGGGCTAATGTCTATAAGCAATGTAATCTCTCGAATTTCCATCAAAAGGAAGTGCCAATGGGTTCAGAAACCTATCTAAAAAATAGCGACGAATGATGTTCTTTGACTTTCAGGGCCAAAAAGTCCTGCTTAAGGCTGCATTTGAGGGTACTCCGGGCCTCTTGGCACAAGGGCGGAGTATTTTTTTTGGATTCGCACGCTCGCCCCGAGCAGTTTGAGTACTTATGGGTCCGGCACGGACTCCTAATGACAAAATTATGACCGCTTTAGTGAACATCCGTCCATTCTATGGCGCCCTTGAAAGTACTTCATTTTTTCGTGTGAGTTTTGCCGATCGCCCAAAATTTCTTGTCCTCTATAGTGAGATATCGCTTCACATATATATCGACCGATGCCAGAATGCCCTTTTGTTCTTGGCTTTCACGCATGAGTTACAAAGATGCCATCCGCTAAAATAAGGAGAATAAGGCATATAGTCATTGGATTTTCTTCAATTTACGGCCAAATGAGATTGCCCGTATCATAGAGCATCTGCAGAAAGGTACGTTTGTCCCTACCAGGGGGGCTAATGTCTATAATCAACATAACCCCTCGAATTTCCTTCAAAAGGAAGTGCCAATGGGTTCAGAAACTTGTCTAAAAAACAGCGACTAATGATGTTCTTTGACTTTCAGGGCCAAAAAGTCCTGCTTAAGGCTGCATTTGAGGGTACTCCGGGCCTCTTGGCACAAGGGCGGAGTATTTTTTTTGGATTCGCACGCTCGCCCCGAGCAGTTTGAGTACTTATGGGTCCGGCGCGGACTCCTAATGACAAAATTATGACCGTTTTAGTGAACATCTGTCCATTCTATGGCAGTCCTTGAAAGTACTTCATTTTTTCGTATGTAGTTTTGCCTCGATCGCCCAAAATTTCTTGTCCTCTATAGTGGAGATATCGCTTCCACATATATATCGACCGATGCCGTGAATGCCCTTTTGTTCTTGACTTTCACACGCAGCATGCCATCCGCAAAATAAGGAGAATAAGGCATATAGTCACTGGATTTTTTCAATTTACGGCCAAATGAGATTGCCCGTATCATAGAGCATCTGCAGAAAGGTACGTTTGTCCCTACCAGGGGGGCTAATGTCTATAATCAACATAACCCCTCGAATTTCCTTCAAAAGGAAGTGCCAATGGGTTCAGAAACTTGTCTAAAAAACAGCGAGGAATGATGTTCTTTGACTTTCAGGGCCAAAAAAGTCCTGCTTAAGGCTGAATTTGAGGGTACTCCGGGCCTCCTGGCGCAAGCGGGGAGTATTTTTTTCGATTCGCGGGCTCGCCGCGAGCAGTTTGAGTACTTATGGGTCCGACACGGACTGCGAATGACAAAAATTATGACCGTTTTAGAGAACATCTGTCCAATCTATGGCAGTCCATGAAAGTACTTCATTTTCTCGTGCGCTTTTTGCCTGAATGCCCCATAATTTCTTGTCCTCTATAGTGGAAATATCGTTTGCACATATATATAGAAGATGCCAGGAATACCCTTTTGTTCTTGGCTTTCACGCGCATGAGTTACAACATGCCATCAGGCGGAAACAAGGAGAATAAGGCATATAGCCGTTGGGTTTTCTTCAATTTACGGCCAAATGAGATTGCCCGGATCATAGAGCATCTCCAGAAAGGTACGTTTGTCCCTACCAGGGGGGCTGATGTCTATAAGCAACATAATCTCTCGAATTTCCATCAAAAGGAAGTGCCAATGGGTTCAGAAACCTGTCTGAAAAATAGCGACGAATGATGTTCTTTGACTTTCAGGGCCAAAAAGTCTTGCTTAAGGCTTAATTTGAGGGTACTCCGGGCCTCCTGGCGCAAGCGGGGAGTATTTTTTTTGGATTCGCGCGCTTGCCGCAAGAAGTTTGAGTACTTATGGGTCCGACATGGACTCCAAATGACAAAAATTATGACCGTTTTAGAGAACATCTGTCCAATCTATGGCAGTCCTTGAAAGTACTTCATTTTCTCGTGCGCTTTTGGCCCGACCGCCTGTAATTTCTTTGTCCTCTAGTGGAAATATCGCTTGTACATATATATAGACCGATGCCAGAATACCTTTTGTTCTTGGCTTTCACGCCGCATGAGTTACAACATGCCATCAGCGGAAACAAGGAGAATAAGGCATATAGCCGTTGGGTTTTCTTCAATTTACGGCCAAATGAGATTGCCCGGATCATAGAGCATCTCCAGAAAGGTACGCTTGTCCCTACCAGGGGGGCTGATGTCTATAAGCAACATAATCTCTCGAATTTCCATCAAAAGGAAGTGCCAATGGGTTCAGAAACCTGTCTGAAAAATAGCGACGAATGATGTTCTTTGACTTTCAGGGCGAAAAAGTCCTGCTTAAAGCTTAATTTGAGGGTACTCCGGGCCTCCTGGCGCAAGCGGGAAGTATTTTTTTGGAGTCGCATGCTCGCCGCGAGCAGTTTGAGTACTTATTGGTCCGACATGGACTCCTAATGACAAAATTATGACCGTTTTAGTGAACATCTGTCCATTTTATGGCAGTCCTTGAAAGTACTTCATTTTCTCATATGAAGTTTTGCTCGATCGCCTCCAAAATTTCTTGTCCTCTATAGTGGAGATATCCTTTCCACATATACGCTGACCGATGCCAGAATGCCTTTTGTTCTTGGCTTTCACGCCGCTGAGTTACAAAGATGCCATCCGCGAAAACAAGGAGAATAAGGCATATAGTCACTGGATTTTCTTCAATTTACGGCCAAATGATATTGCCTTGATCATAGAGCATCCGCAGAAGGTACGCTTGTCCCTACCAGGGGGCTAATGTCTATAATCAACATAATCCTCGAATTTCCTTCAAAAGGCAAGTGCCAATGGGTTCGTAAACTTGTCTAAAAACAGCGACAAATGATGTTCTTTGACTTTCGTGGCCAAAAAGTCCTGCTTAATGCTGAATTTGAGGGTACTCCGCCTCCCGCGCAAGCGGGAGTATTTTTTGATTCAAGGCCATGAGAAGTTTGAGTACTTATGGGTCCGACACGGACCAATGACAAAATTATGACCGCTTTAGAGAACATCTGTCCAATCTATGGCAGTCCTTGAAAGTACTTCATTTTCTCTTGCGCTTTTTACCTGACTGCCCCAAAATTTCTTGTCCTCTATAGTGGAAATATCGTTTGCACATATATATAGACCGATGCCAGGAAAGCCCTTTTGTTCTTGGCTTTCACGCGCATGAGTTACAACATGCCATACGGCGAAAACAAGGAGAATAAGGCATATAGACATTGGATTTTCTTAATTTACGGCCAAATGAGATTACCCGGATCATAGAGCATCTCCAGAAAGGTACGTTTGTCCCTACCAGGGGGGCTAATGTCTATAAGCAACATAATCTCTTGAATTTCCATCAAAAGGAAGTGCCAATGGGTTCAGAAACCTGTCTGAAAAATAGCGACGAATGATGTTCTTTGACTTTCAGGGCAAAAAGTCCTGCTTAAGGCTGAATTTGAGGGTACTCCGGGCCTCCTGGCGCAAGTGGGGTGTATTTTTTTGGATTCGCACGCTCTCCGCGAGTAGTTTGAGTACTTATGGGTCCGACACGGACTCCTAATGACAAAATTATGACCATTTTTGTGAACATATGTCCATTCTATTGCAGTCCTTGAAAGTACTTCATTTTCTCGTGCGCGTTTTGCCTGACTGCCCCAAAATTTCTTGTCCTCTATAGTGGGGATATCATTTCCACATATATATCGACCGATGCCAGAATGCCCTTTGTTCTTGGCTTTCACGCGCATGAGTTACAAGATGCTATCCGACAAAACAAGGAGAATAAGGCATATAGTCAGCTGGATTTTCAATTTACGGCCAAATGAGATCGCCTTGATCATAGAGCATCCGCAGAAGGTATGTTTGTCCCTACCAGGGGGCTAATGTCTATAAGCAACATAATCCTCGAATTTCCTTCAAAAGAAAGTGCCAATGGGTTCATAAACTTGTCTATAAAACAGCGACGAATGATGTTCTTTGACTTTCAGGGCCAAAAAGTCCTGCTTAAGGCTGAATTTGAGGGTACTCCGGGCCTCCTAGCGCAAGCGGGGAGTATTTTTTGGATTCGCACACTCGCCGCGAGTAGTTTGAGTACTTATGGGTCCGACATGGAATCCGAATGACAAAAAATATGACCGTTTTAGAGAACATCTGCCCAATCTATGGCAGTCCTTGAAAGTACTTCATTTTCTCATGCGCTTTTTGCCTGACCGCCCCAAAACTTCTTGTCCTCTATAGCGGAAATATCGTTTGCACATATATATTGACCGATGCCAGGAATGCCCTTTGTTTCTTGGCTTTCACTCGCTTGAGTTACAGTATGCCATCCGGCGAAAACAAGGAGAATAAGGCATATAGCCGCTGGATTTTCTTCAATTTACGGCCAAATGAGATTGCACGGATCATAGAGCATCTGCAGAAAGGTATGTTTGTCCCTACCAGGGGCTAATGTCTATAAGCAACATAATCCCTCAATTTCCTTCAAAAGAAAGTGCCAATGGGTTCGTAAACTTGTCTAAAAACGCGATTTAATGATGTTCTTTGACTTTCAGGCCAAAAAGTCCCGCTTAAGGCTGAATTTGAGGGTACCCGGCCTCCCGAGCAAGTGGGGAGTATTTTTTGATTCGCAGCTAGCCGCAAGCAGTTTGAGTACTTATGGGTCCGACATGCACTCTAATGACAAAATATGACCGACATCGAAAGATCCGTCCATTCTATGGCGCCCTTGAAAGTACTTCATTTTCTCTATGCTTTTGGCCGACCGCCCAAAATTTCTTGTCCTCTATAGTGGAGATATCGTTTCCACATATATTGACCTATGCCAGGAATGCCCTTTAGTTCTTGGCTTTCACGTGCATGAGCTACACCATGCCATCCGGCGAAAACGAGGAGAATAAGGCATATAGCCGCAGGATTTTATTCATTTTATGGCCAAATGAGATTGCCCGGATCATAGAGCATCTGCATAAAGGTACGTTTGTCCCTACCACGGGGGCTAATGTCTATAAGCAACATAATCTCACGAATTTCCTTCAAAAGGAAGT